>JADLZK010007788.1:0-145738 GCA_015847255.1 Hyparrhenia diplandra | reverse complement strand
GCAACCGCCACCCACCCGGGTCCGCCCTCTCATTCCCATCCCCGCCAGCGCAACTTGCCAAAGTGAAAGGGAAAGGAGTGGTGGCTGCCGCACTGTACTCCACCATCCTCCCCGGCTCCTCGCGCCAGACCAACCAAGGGAGACGTTGCTCCACATCACACTCCAGCCAGCGTCCATCCAGCCCAACCAACCAACCGAAACTGTTCAACCGAAGCTGTTTATTATTACTTGCCCAAGCCTGATTTCACCGCGAGAGCAGGGTAACACACCACTGCATCTGGGGCCCGCTCGACAGAGACACAGAGCACGAGACCCGCGATAGACCACGGGCAACACGGCGCGACCACCGTGAACCAGACTCGCCGCTGCAGCAGGCTTCAAGTCTGAGAGCGAGCCTCTCCAGTAGAGAAAAAGGCCTTAATTAATAAAAATACAGGCACTGGGAGCCCCGGCTTGCCTCTATCGCTGCAACCACAGCCATTTCACCTATCTCAAAGCAGTAACCAGGGCAATTCGGCCGATTGGAGGTGCAGTACCTCAGGAATTCAAATGGAGGCAACGGCTACCAGGGGCATTTGAAAGGGGGCCATTTCCCGGGCTTTCTTTTGGAGGGAAACTACGGTTTGAGCATGTCTAAACTGCCAATGCAACAGAAATTTGAAAGGTGGAGGGAAAGCCCCAGGGTGGCCAACTACCATTTGAAAATATGGAGGGAAAAATCAAACACAAAAGGGTGTTGCCAGCAAGAGGAGAGACTGAAGAACTGAAGTACTGAACTGGTTAGCTAATTGGCCTACTAGGCTACACAAGGTTTTCTCCATTACCTCCTAAAATCTGCTATTCCAAGAGGAGGCTGAAGCTCTCTCAATTCAAGTCTTTACACGAAAAAACCGATAAAAAAGAAGACAGGAGAAACCCACCATATTTCTGTTCCTGCTGCCTCCTGCTGCTGATCCTGCTGCTTACTTCTAGCTGAAGGGGAAGGGATCCATGTACAATGGCTGCTCTGTCACTTGTGCTTGAAGGGCCTCAAGTCCTCAACACCGTCATCCTCACTGTCATCACCACTGCCTGATTGATCATCATCTCTCTTCCGCTTGGTTCCCTGTGAGGATGAAGGCTGATCTGTGGCCCCCTCATCATCATCATCCACTTCTTCCCTGTCTTCATCAGCATCATCAGGGTCAGCTGCATCAAAGTCGCCACCAATGGCTATGGCTTGAGGCTGAGCGATTGGTTGCACAAGATACTCGGTGTCTTCATCCTGAACAACATGAATTTTTGCAATAAACCTTAATTAGAAATGTATTTCTACTCTCATGCCATGAAAGAAATCGATCACTCAAAAACCCAAAACAGAAATATATTGTTAGAATAGAATGAACTGGAAGTGGCATGCAGATGACCATAACTATAGATCAGATTCTTTTGTGCACAAGGGCCAGCAACTCAAGTTTTAGAAAACTTATAGATAATCAATGGTAATAAGTAAAAATGTGAACAGTCAATCTTATATACTGTACAGTTTAAGAATACTTGTTCAACTGAAGAACCACCATTGCAAGTTCACAAATATTCCTAGATTATTAACCACCATGATAATAAACATAAACCATTGCAAAAATTGTAACACTAGCTATAAAAATGATGACATAGCAGGTTGTCAAACATAGCATATATTTTTTAAAAAACATAGGAACCACTTCATGGCAAATGAAATCTTTTCATTGCACGGATTAGCAGATTTTCATTGCAAAGATATTCTCGAACAGCTCCATCAGAATTTGATCTAGTGTCTAAACATGGCAAAAGCACACAACAAAGTGCCCAAGTTCATCAAGAACTCTTTAATATGACCATCATCACAAAACACAAAAAATAAATAGCATAAACAATAATATGATCAAGAGTGCAAAAATACAATTACACAAAGGGTAATAACATGCACCCCTATAACAAACAAACAAAAACCCAAACTAAGAAATTCTAGTTCTAGCGTCACTAAAACAGGAGCATATACACAAGAAGAGACACATGTAAGAAATAACAAGTATACACAGATAATAGCCAAAGGCCCCTTAAACCAGATGCATAATAAGATATCTAAGTGTCAAATTGATACAAGCTAATTATCCAACATATCCTGAACATTTACAAAACAAGCAAATCCCCAGTCCTCATTTTTAGGCCATACCACCATATCTACAGTTCACTAGACCTACCAGCACTAACTATTCGGAGATAGTAGTTAGTACAAAATTAAACCACAAGAATAGATGTTTATAAATGTGTTCAGCAACCACGGTTCTCTACCTCTCCCAAATGCTCCTAGGCAGCGCACTACAGAAGATACACAAGCGGTACCGTGACAAATTAATTTCGCTACACGCCAACTTTCACAATTATACTAAAAACAAATAGAAGCTATGTCATCTGCAAGGATATAAGCAGATGGATAATAGTGAACAGATTACCAACTGAACAAACAGGAAATTGCAATAAATGGTAAAGCGCTTGAAACGCTTGCAAGAAAATTTTTGTGTTATACCTCATCATCGGCATCTGCATCGTCATCATCATTCCCCTCCTCATAAACCCTATCAACCTCCAATCCCTCCTCATCCTCTTCACCGATCTCACCATTTTCATCCTCATCGTCCCCTTCTCCATGCTCATGTCCGTCTATCTCTTCTCCTCCATCCTCCCCTGTCATCATGGGAACCCTACCACTGCTCTGCGGCTCAGCCTCTTCACCTTCATCCTCAACCTCCTCCTCTTCATCATCTTCGTCCTCCTCCTCATCCTCTTCCTCCTCCTCAACCCCATCTTCCTCCTCATCACTACTTACATCATGCACCTCCACAACAGCATCCTCCTCATCCCCATCCTCATCAATCTCCTCCCCCAAATCATCCTCCTCATCAAAGTCATCGTCATCCTCCTCCCCGTCCTCATCCTCCTCGCCAGGGGCTTCTCCAGCAGCAGCAACACGAAACCCGTTTGCCCCGTGGCTGTGCTCGACACCCCCGTTCGGGACGACCTCGTCAGCATCGCTCTCTTCCTCGTCCACATCGATCACCCCATTCACCTCCACGGGATGCGAAGCCACGCTGGCGCGCGCGTGGGCAACGCCCCCGTTCGCTACCTCGCCGCTCCCGGGGTCTTCCTCGTCTTCCTCATCTTCGTCATCATCGTCGCCCTCGCCGTCGCCGTCCCCATCTCCGTCGTCGTCGTCGTCGTCAGACTCGGGACGCTCGTTCTCGTCGGCGTCCATCTTATCCAGATACTTGAGTGTCCGGATCATACCGAAGACCCTGGATCTGTAGTCCTTGACCCGAGTGACGGGGCACTCGTAGAGGTCGAGCGACACGAGACGGAGGTCAGCTAGTGGCGCGAGGTCGTCAACATCCTGGATGCGGTTGTTGCTGAGGTCGAGGTCCCGCAGCGAGGACAGGCCGGCGGCGACGAGGTGGTCAAGGCCGCCAGCGATGCGATTGTCGGAGAGGGTGAGCCGCGTGAGGTTCCGCAGCCGCGGGAACCCCTCGAGCGACGTGACCCCGATGCCAGCGATCGAGAGGTGCTCCAGGCTCTGGTGCCGCTCCAGTATCTCGGCAGCCGGCAGCCGCCCATGCATGCACTTGACGGCGCCGTCAAGCGTCAGGCTCCGCGCCGGCGACGAGCTCCCTCGCTGCCGGCGTGCAGCGCCGCCTCCACCGCCCGCTCCCACGCCTCGTCCACCATCTCCCTCTTCCCCTTCCTTCTTCTCCTATAATAAATTATTTTTTTTTCCCACGAAAGTGTTTGGTTGCGATGGGATTTGAAATACAGAGTGATCTTATACGGGGATGGTGTTTTCCTCGCCATTGGGGAAGAGGGGGCGGTTCACGGGACGCGTCCTGACCAGGTGCAGGGAGGGTGGCTAGGGGGTCGCGCGGGCGACCAATGGGAGTGCTCGGATCGGGAGGCGCGGATCGCTGACGTGGCGGGATCCGAGGGATGTGTGTTTCTTTTGAGAGGGGGCGGGTGGAGAAGAGCAGGAGAGAGGCGTGGTGGGCTGGATGATGCCAAAAGCATCTTTTTCTCTGCCTTGTTTTTCCTTTTTTTTTTTTGGTCTCTGGTTTTTCTTTTTTAGCACGAGATATTATTAGTTAATTACTAGGCCCATGCGTACTCCCGAGTTCTGCTAGAGTACGTCGCTGACAGAGCGGGACACGATGTCTGGGGCCCTTGTGGAAGTGGCTGGGTAGCGGATAGTTGGGAAGTAGCGCGTAGTGAGACGAGTACCGTCTGATTTACGTTGAGGCGGCCTAGACCGTCGGATTCGGTGTGAACTTGCGCCTGGTTTCTTCTGCTACCCGGTGCGGTGGAGTAGGGCTGCGCAGACTGGCAGTAGGGCCCCGGAGGGCGGCTGGCTGGAGGTGTGGCGATTGGCAACTGGCACTGGTTGATGTGGACCCGGATGACTGGCCTGTAGTGGAGACAGGTTGGGGAACACGGCAGTACGGCACGTCCGCGTTGAGACTTGACTTGAGACGATCTTGCCGTAGGAGTACAAAGCTCGTTGTTGTTTGTAAAAAAACGTGATTGTTTTGAGTTAAAGTTATTAAAATTATTACTCTCGAATGCTTGTTTGTTTTGAGTTAAAGTCATTAAAATTATAACTCTCGAATGCTTGTTTGTTTACTTGTTCCGTAATATAGCTGATATTTTTAATGGCCCTTTGTCAAACAATTTAAGTTTGACTAAATTCATGAAAAAAATAATGTTTATATATTAATGAAGTATTACTAGTGTTATATCGTGTAAATGCTAATGTTCCTTTCTATAATTTTGCTCATATTTGAAATATTTTAACCTACGGTATAACTAAAACATCAGTTACTTTACTTTGGGATAGAGAGAATACATGTTTTATCTACTACATGTAAATCGCTAAACGCTAGTGAAACAATGTATTTGAAATCAACAAAGACGCATGGCATGTTTGATGCTTATCAACAAACACGTTGTCTACTACTAAAATACTCAAGTTTGAAAATAAAATCTTGGCAGATACATTTCATCACAAGAAACCAAACGTGGAAGTTACACCAAATTCTTTCTCATGCATTATATAGCTATGACTCTCCAAACTTAATTTTGTATTGGGACCATTTATCATAATTAACCGGCATCAAGGTTAGTCTATGATCATATTATTGTATAGGAGTAGTATATACAGTGTGATTTGTTTGATCTCTAAGCACATGAACCATGATATAGTCTTAGACTCTCCAACCAAATATTAGTTCATATAAAATTCAATCAAAAAAATTCCTTGTTCTCCAATGTCTATGAAAACTTTGAATACACGCTAATCAATATTCACAAAGAGTACACTAATCAATACTCCCTCCATAACCGGATAAATTAACTTCTAGAGTTGTCATAAATTAAGCTTTTGTAACTTTAATCAACTTTACAAGAAAAAGTATGGACATCTATGACATCAAATAAGCATGCTATAAAAAATATATTTCATGTTCTTTTCAAAAAAAAAAAATGGTAAGCTTATAAAAGCCAATTTGGAATGATTCTAGAAATTGATTTATTTAAGGATGAAGGTAGTACAATATACTTGCCACACATCATAACTCTAGAAACAATTGATGGGCAATAAATTCATATTAACCCCGTATCTTAGTTCATGCGTCAAGTCCAAATATGCTAAGGCCCTATTTTAAATAAAGATAAAAAAACGAATTCTGTAGGAAGCCTTCATTGTATGTCACTTTGGAATAAATAATTGAACCCATTGAATTTCCTTTGGATTACTAATGGACATATGAAATTATAGGAATGATGGAGGAAAACTAGCATGTGATGGAACTTGCAGAAACATTCCTTTGTATTTTCATGTGCTGGATCCAAAGGCCACAATGAAAACATTCATGCATTTTAAATTCTATCGAATTTTAGTCTCATGTGTGTTTCCTATTTTTCCTGTTTGAAAATCATGCATACCAAAGGGACCTTTATATTGAGGTTGGAGAACCTAAATTTTTAGCTATTGATCTGCTTGTTATAGTTTTGAGGAGACTTGCAAAATGAAGATGCATGGTGCCACTACACGACAATAAGTGATATAATGGCTTAAAACTTCCAAAAACACCATGCTAAAATGAAGATGCAAGGTATTTACTATACAACAATAAGTGACTAGGAAATAATAAGCTAGGAACTAATGCTATCTATGTAGCATTTCTCCCAACATTGTTTGTATCTTTTTAAACAATGCCATGCTTCTTAAAAATCTGTGTTATTTTGGTCCATCTAGCTGTAAACGTACGCTCAAAGAGGGGAGTATATAGCGTCCATGCTCTCACGGAGCTCGATGGAGGAGTCCATGCTCACGGAGCTATACCAAAAGGCATGTTGTGTTCGCTTTCAGGGACAAAAAGATCATCAACCAAACACAACAAAAAATCCTTTGAGCGGTACTAAAAAAAAACCCTTTGAGCAGAGAAACAATAGCTCGGGCCCGCTGTCAGCCTCGGTAGATACCACACTCTCGCTACTTCCGACCCGTCATATCTTTTTGTTCTCAAAAAACAAACACAACATAAATCCGTTTGAGCCGTGTGAAAAAGCTCGGACCCACTGTCAGCCTCGATAGACACCACTCTCGCTACTCCGTCCTCACTAGTCTCTCCCCAGTCTCCAGCTCCACTCGCCACCGCGCTCTCGTCGGTGGATTCCAACCGCGGCCGGCGCCATGAAGCCTGTCAATGTTGCCGAACACAACCACCACCACCATGGTCTACACTCCCCCACGCCGGCGTCAGCGACTAAGATCTCGATTCCCGTCTCTTCCGGCGAGGCGGCGCTGTTCGGGAAGGGTCGGTACAAGGTGTGGGCCCTCGCGGCCATCGCGCTCCTCGCGCTCTGGTCCATGTTCGCCGCCTCCGTCACGCTGCGCTTGTCCTCCGGGGAGCTCGCCGCCACGTTCGCGGACGTGAGCGACCCTCTCATTGACGATCTCGATCCCCTCGTACGTACGGCTCATCAATCCATTCCCTCGCTTTCTATCCTAGACTAGATCTCGCCTCTTATTTGGTTGTTCATCCTCTTCATATCTTCAATGTGTAAAATATAAATGCGTGCCAAGAGCTTTCTGTCATTACAAAAGGGAAATTAAAGTAGATTTGTTTACTTATAGTTCTGTATTTGCAGTGTAGATTAAATGGGCGATTGTTTACTAGATAAGTCTAGTTTAAGTCACGAAAAAATGGGAGGTATTGTAAGGCTATCAGTTACTATCACTGAGCTCATCTGCCCTTACAGTATTTCTCAATTTCAGGACGATTAGCACTTGTATCTCTCCATTGGTTGCAAGGTGGTTAAATTGTTTCAGCAGACTAGACAAACTTCTTCTTGTGTCATGCACTCATGCTTTTGGGCTCTGTGAAAACAAGACTGAAATTTGCCTAACCATGGGTTGAACAGGAGATGGAGCAAAGGGAGAAGCTAGTGCGCCGGATGTGGGATGTGTACACACGCACTGATAATCATGTACGGCTTCCACGGTTCTGGCAAGAAGCATTTGAGGCTGCGTATGAGGAGCTTGCAGGTGATGATACCCTTGCTACTGAGGCAGCTATTTCTGAGATTGCTCGCATGTCAATCCACAGGCCTGAGGTTGAGCAATCGTGGAATAAGAATTAGGTATGAACCGACTGGTCTATTTCTATTTGCGAACTTAGTGACTACGTCTGCATATTGTCTCCTCATTTTAGGATGTGTCATCAAATATTAATGCAGCAAAATATTTCTTCAAACATGTATGTTTGGACCTTCCGAATATGCAGTGTAAATCTATGCAGCAATATTTTTCCTATTTATGCTTGGTTTGCCTTGTGAGCATTCTCTCGTTGTGATCATCAGCAGTAAAGGGGCATCATATTGTAACATTCGGAAGTTAATGAAAAATATTTATAATAAAGTTACTGCTCCTGCAGACTGCTGTACGTGTGAACTTTTCTAAATCCAGAGGTGCTCATAGGGGTAGGGTTTGCGTGACGTGTGTTCATAGGGGTGAGTGTGCGTGCGTGTTGTGAGTGTCAAGGCAGACTTGTGTCATACTCAAAAAAAAAAAAAAAAAAAAAAAAAAATCAAAATTTGAGGCGTATTATAAGTTGCAGTAATGAGTTATATCTCATCTGAACACATATTTTCCATTTATGTTAATGGTATGGGTCCCTTGTCTGTTCACTCATTGGCAGGTTTTTTTTCATTGAATACTGAAATCCAAGTTTCTCAATTCTGAAAATAGATCATGTTCATGTATCAGACAAGAGGAGGGGCCAGTCGACAACTATACTATTGTTTTACTGCAAATACATTTGTACTTGGCAAACCCACACATTATTTCAATTTGATAGCCATCTTGAAGTTTGAAAGTCTCCTCCTAGTTTCTGGTTTTCAGAATAAATTATACTTAGTTTATTAACAAGGAAAGAGGATTTGGTGGTAAATTACCAACAAAAAAGAGTAGGAGAAAGAGGGAAACTGTAGGTATCTGTACTGCAAAAATTCTCATGTGAAATCTGAATAGAAAGTTTCTATAGCAAATTTTGATATGGTGCCCTGTAATTATGATTGGTGCCGCTTGGTATTTTTCTGAGTCATCAATTGCTGCTAGTTGTCAGCAATTATGAAAAATGAATGAGTGTGTGGATGATGTGAAGTTCCCATTTGTTTATGATTCAATACTAGAGTATACTTAATGAGTAAGATCTGGTGTAAATAGTGTTCCATGGTTTCTTCTGCAACTTTGGTTGCTACGAGTCACTTATTAGCTCGAATTCATGCTCTACTGGTTTAACGACATTCTATGTTGATTTGTACTCCCTCCATATTGAAAAGGAAGTCGTTTAGGACATCGACACGGTCTCCAAAAGTGCAACTTTGACTTCTCTTTTCTATCAAAATATTTATTAAAAATTATATATGTATACTTTTATGAAAGTATTTTTCAAGACAAATCTATTGATATGATTTTCACATTTCAAAACTCAACGACTTAAAAGTTATTAATCATTTATGTTCCCAATGTTTGACCAAGCCTTTTCCAAAACGACTTCCTTTTCAATATGGAGGGAGTATGTAACTTAGCTTGCATCGCAGCATCAGTTTCAAGCAAAGCCCATTGAATCTTATTGTTTTGAGCTGGTTGAGCTGGTTGAACTTTCTGCATTGGGAGGATAGTTGTTGAATTTCATTAGTCTCTCAATCATATTTCGCAGGAGAGGAACAGGACGAACATTTGGAAGGATGGAGCTGGTAGGCTGAAGGTGATACGGCTTCCCGGTTCATGAGACAAGCATCTGAATGAAAGCCACGTTATGTTGCTGTAAATGTTGCAAAGTCTGATCTGAGCGCCACAACAATTCAAAGTTGCCTTGTCTTTGTCATCTTGGTTTACTAGTAACTAGATGTATTGCATTTGCCTCTCCTTGTGCATTGGTCTTGTGCTGTTCACTGTTCACTGTTCACGCAAATGAAAATCGCCCTAGTTGTGCAATCTGTGCTTTGAACATGTTGTTGGTAAGAATTGTTGGGCTCGCTTAGATGTTCACAGAAGGGGATCTCGGTGTCTCCAACTCCAACCAGTCCATGGGCCGAAATGGGTCTTAAACTTTACAGGGCCCAACGAACATGGCACACGCCAGTGCTAGGAATACTTTGCAAACCTGCGAGTTCTTAGCTCACTTCTTCTGAAACAAAAATGAAAACCACAGATTAGGAATAAGAATAACCAGAAAAACTGCAACTCCGTCCATCACACGAGTACACGACCAGCTGACCAGACCACCAGGTAGAGGTAGGATAGGACCTTGTTTGCTGATTGAGTTCTATCTAGACTTCTAGTTCTAAATATACTAGGTGTAACTGAAGCCACTCTGGCACTATCTACATAAATTTGACCCTGACCCCATTTCCTAAAAACTAACGACGAAAGCACTGGCATGCAAATCTGAACAAACACGTCCAGTTTAGACGACGAACACCTATGATCGTCAAAGAAGCCCAACCGGATTGACCATCTAACGACGCACGATCAAGAAAGCTGTTAGGTCCGAGACATGTTGCGTCTCCGCCTAATCCCACTGACGCTGACTCGTCTCAGACCACCACCATTTTTCCGAAACGAGGTGACAAGAAACGCATGTTGTACTACCACCATGTCAGACCACCACCATGAACGCGTGCACGTAGTCCGTAGACAAGTACCGCAGCTGGGCACTTGAGCAGGATGAGGATCAGACAGAGGATGTGGTGAAGAGACGAACGTGTTGAGCTCCACTCCACGTCTGCACTCTGCACTCTGCACTGCACCCCCAACCGATCTGAACCAAACAATCGCTAACCACCTCCGTCCGGCATTCCTCCACTGATGTGATGAATTCCCAACACGGAATGCAAACCAAACACCCCCTGCAGCAAAATCTAAACAAATGGGTCGTCTCCCTCGCGTGACCAACCTTTCCATCTCACCACGCCTCCAAAATATATTCATTCATTCACACGCATCACCAAATAATCCTTCCATGTCATGTCCCTTGTCCCCGACTGCGCGAAAACGTCGCAAACTGACACGATCGATCCAGAAAACAGCAATAGCAGTAGCAGTAGCACCCTCTCTCTCGTCTACGGACTACGTGCACGCCAAGTGTCAGTTGCCATTGCCAACGTTGCCGTGAACGGAATGTGCCGCCGGGATTCTGCCTCTGACACGAAAAAAACACACGTCCCCGAGCATAGCCGAAGCTGAAGCCGAAGCCGTGCACACAAGACCACGGCAAATCTTGCGCTCCAGCGCGCTCAACCGACGTGTCGTCCGGTAGCTCTAGCTAGACGAGCAGGCAGGCGGCCGGGCAAACAAACACACAGAAAGCCGGGGCGCGGCCTCGTATTCAATTCCGTCACCACTTTCTCCTCACGCCTCGTCGTCCAACGTCTCGCATCCCATCGTCCCCCATTCCCTTCTCGTATCGTCGGCGTCGGCGTCATCATCAACCCACTCAAGTTTCGTCTCATGTCATGCAACACCACACAATCACAGCCCCAGCCAGCGCTATATATCATCATCGTCATTCTCATTCTCTGACCAGCAGAGATCACCTCTCGTCCCTCCCCGCGGCCGCCTTCCCGAGTTAAACTGTAGTAGCCAGCGGCTGTTACGAGCTCGATCCACGCGCGCTAGGCGGCGTCACACGTGCTCAGATCACCTGGCTAGCTAGTTCTCTACTCGACGCGACACCCTGATCGATCGACCCGGCCGCGCGAGTGCCGTGGGACGTGGACATGGTAGCCGCCGCCGGGTGCAGGCGGCACCGCTGCATCTGCTACGCGGTCGCCATCCTCCTCCTGGTCGTCCTCCCCGTCGCGTCGTCCGCGGCGGACGGGTCGTTCATAACGTGGGACGATCTCAGCATCCCGTCCGCCGCCGCCGTGCAGGCAGGCGGCGGCGGCGGCGGCGTGAAGGCGGCCAGCAGGAAGGGAGCCCACGACCTTGACACGATCGTGGTGTCGCAGGACGGGACGGGGCACTCGCGCACCGTGCAGGGCGCCGTCGACATGGTGCCCGCCGGCAACCGCCGCCGCGTCAAGATCCTCGTCAGGCCCGGTGTGTACAGGTGCGTCGATCGTTGCGTTGGCTGCCTGGCCTGCCTCGCTCATCGCCCGCCGCCCGCCGCCCGCCGCCGCGCTGGTTGCTATACCTCCCCACTACCTCCTCTATTTTCTTTGTAGTAACTGCCTCGGCGTTAATGGGGGTATTAAGTGATTACGACGTGTGCTTGATCGTCTCCTTCTCTAACTTGCCTATTGGACTCGTCTTAGCTGCAAACTTTCCCACCCCTCTCTCCGTGATTTGTTTTTTCCTGTTTTGCTTTGCATGTTTTGGGCAGCAGCAGCCACTTCATTCAGTTAGCTATCAGTTCTCCATTTTTCCTTAATAAAGCTTGAAAGCAACACGATGTAGCGTTGTCTAGTTTGTGAACTTCAATTTTTATGCCTTACAAGTAGTAGGTGATATATATATTTGTGCATTGCTATATACCTTAACTCCGGTGGTGCATCCAGTTTATTCTGCATACTAAAAAAAATCAGAGTATTGTAAAGCGCAAGAAATTAGTACTGTGGAAAACTAAGGAGTGCAACAATGACGTCGCGCTTGTGGGTGCAGGGAGAAGGTGACGGTGCCGATCACGAAGCCGTTCGTGTCGCTCATCGGCATGGGCAGCGGCCGGACGGTGATCACGTGGAACGCCAGGGCGTCGGACATCAACCGCCGTTCCGGCAAACAGGTCGGCACCTTCTACTCCGCCTCCGTCGCCGTCGAGGCCGACTACTTCTGCGCTAGCCACATCACCTTCGAGGTACGTGCGTGCGTGCACGCCGTCGCGCTCTGCCTGCGTACGTGATCGCTTTCATGTCCATCCTCTGACGATCGACACGCTCCGGCCGTGACCCGCGCGCAGAATTCCGCGCCGGCGGCGCCGCCGGGGGCCGTGGGGCAGCAGGCGGTGGCGCTGCGGCTGTCCGGCGACAAGACCATGTTGTATAGGTGCAGGATCCTGGGGACGCAGGACACGCTGTTCGACAACATCGGCCGCCACTTCTTCTACAACTGCGACATCCAGGGCTCCATCGACTTCATTTTCGGGAACGCAAGGTCCCTGTACCAGGTACGGTACTTAACAAAAACGAATTTGTTGACTTTTTTTTTTCTCCCCTGCCATGTAAGCATTTCATTTTTTTTTTTTTTTTGGTTGAGAGAGAGAGACAGAAAATCTCTGAATTTCAGATCTGTCCCCATAAACACATTGTCCTGTTTTGATGACCACACTACTGGTTTTATGGTGACATCGTTAGCTTGCCATCTTCATGCCTTGCAGTTTCCATACCAATTACATTCCTTTGATGGGTGCTGTGCTGCCGGGTTGCTATCAGAAAATCACAATTCAGGCACTCACCAACCCTGCCTGCCATTTCATAGTCGTCTTGCAGCAAGAAATGCTCCAACTTTTCATTTCTCACTTTCTGTGTCTAGCTTGTGGCACACAAGCTAGCACATAGGTTACCAAGCCAGCTCAGTGGAACCAGGTCATCGTTAGGCACTTAGCCCTGCACGACGCTTGAAACACTCTTACACAAATCCATGCTGAAAACCCTGTCAGATCCAGTGGTCACATTCCTTTCATGCCCTGGCACACAACTGTAACATAACACGAGAAGCAAATCATCGAGACCAAGTGGCAGTGAGGGTGTGCTGGGTTCTGGCATCTGCTGGTTTTCTGAACGTTCCAGCGGTTAAGCGCGCTGCAGGGGTGCACGCTGCACGCGGTGGCGACGAGCTACGGCGCGATCGCGGCGTCGCAGCGGAGCTCGCCGGCGGAGGACTCCGGGTTCTCGTTCGTGGGGTGCAGGCTCACCGGCTCCGGCATGCTGTACCTGGGCAGGGCGTGGGGCCGCTACGCCCGCGTGGTCTACTCCTACTGCGACCTCAGCGGCATCGTCGTGCCCCAGGGGCTGGAGCGACTGGGGCGACCGATCAAGAACCAAGTGAGTAGCAACATTCCTTTCCGTTCCCTTCACTTCACTGATTTTTCGCGATCGGACCATTCGCCTGTATTTCATTACGAGGAAGACCGTCACTTCACTGATGTAGCTGCAATTACAGTTACTGAACTGATTTTACTGTTAACCTTCACTGATGATGATGACGAGATTGTGGGAAGTAGGTAGGTGGTTGCCTAGCGGTACAGGCTCACCAAACGGTCTTTACAGGGAAACGCAACGCAGCTGAAGTTACCACATGTGACTCGCCTGTTTGTTGTGTTACCTGCCGTCCTGCCGGGGCTTGTGTTCCAAACCTGACGAAAATGATCCGGCACAGTGCTCGACTGCTCGTCAGAGAGTGACATTTCTGGGCTCGTTTTTGGACAGGACGGTGCTGTTCGGGGAGTACAACTGCAAGGGTCCAGGCGCGAGCACGAGGCAGCGGGTGCCTTGGTCCCGGTCGCTCACCTACGACGAGGCGAGGCCGTTCCTCGGCCGGAGCTACATCAACGGCGAGCAGTGGCTCAGGCTGTAGATCCGATCCGTCCTCTCGCTTGATCCCGGTGGTCGGAGCTTCGTCGACGGCGAGCAATGGTCCGAGCTGTATGTAGATCCTGCGGCGACTTCTCCGGTCTTTTTCATTGCAGTGCAGATAGTGTAACAAGCAGCTTGTCAGTATACATGTACTCTGTACCATATCCTAGTACCATGTACAAACCTGACACTCATATATGCAGTGAGATACTGAAGGGGATTTGTTGGCCCTGTCCATCATGGCATGGCAAGATACAGAGTTTGCATAACGAAAACAGGGGAGGCAGAGCTCGACATGTGATACGTACGACTGATGCAGATGGGACCTCACCTCAGCCCCAACATACCAGAAAATCAAAATGATGAGATCATGGCGTGGCTTTCCTGACTTCTAGCACGGGCAAAGTTCAGATCCGGGATGCCAATGCCACATATAGATGGCACATGACCTTCAGAGTGAAAAACGCTCTCATTTTGCAACCTCTTCAGATCAACATGCGCAGCTGCAGTTCAAGGGATGGCACCATGTTCATCATAGCGATCACAACGGATCATCACGATCAGACCGCGAGAATCATCACAGTACCAAAATGTAGAGACACAAGACCGCACAAGTGTAGATACCTATATAAAAAATGCAATACAGGAGGTCAAGGGCGATATTTCATTCTTGAAAAGGAATGACTGAGGCAGATTGAACTATACTCGAGCAGAAAACACAGACAGATCAAAAATCATATAGATTGCTATACAACCTGTCTGGGAAGGGTACCATTCAGCCTGCAATCCATGTGTCTCTTAGCATAAGAACAACTACCAGCAAAATAAGAAAACTAGAAGGGGTTTGTGTATGGTAAGAGGCGACAATACGCAAAACCCCGCCATTGGGGGTTTCAATTACCATATCTATAGCGGTACATGAGTCTAATGAGTTTGGGCGTCCCAAACATCATGTCTTGCTAACATCTACACCTACTTCGCCGTTGCAATTCTGTTCAGCATCATCGTCATTCCTGGGACGCTTCCCTAAAATTGTTTGCTTGTCATCCTCCACAAAAGCTGAGGCTTCATCAGTCATACTAACATCCCTGGGACGCTTTCCTAGAATTGTTTGCTTGTCATCCGACACAAAAGCTGAGGCTTCATCAGTCATACTAACATCCATGGGATGCTTCCCTAGAATTGTCCGCTTGTCATCCTCCACAAAAGCTGAGGCTTCATCAGTCATACCAACATCCCTGGGATGCTTCCCTAGAATTGTTCGCTTGTCATCCTCCACTAAAGCAGAGACCTCATCAGTCATACTAACCTCAGATTGCTTACTTGCTTCTGTTTGTTTATTACTTCCATTGGAGTTTGCTTGGGTAGCTTCAAGCTCTTGCTCAGCCAGAGGTTTATCTCCAGTGGAATTTGCTTGGGTAGCTGCAAGCTCTTGCTCAGGCACAGGTTTATCTCCATTGGAATTTGCTTGGGTAGCTGCAACCTCTTGCTCAGGCACTGGTTTATCCCCATTGGAGTTTGCTTGGGTAGCTGCAAGCTCTTGCTCAGGTACAGGTTTATCTCCATTGGAGGTTGCTTGGGTAGCTGCAAGATCTTGCTTAGGCACAGGTTTATCTCCATTGGAGTTTACTAGGTAGCTGCAAGCTCTAGCTCAGGCACTGGTTTATCTCCATTGGAGTTCGCTTGGGTGGCTGCAAGCTCTTGCTTAGGCACTGGTTTATCTCCATGGGAGTTTGCTTGGGTAGCTGCAACCTCTTGCTCAGGCATTGCAGAACTGCTGGAGTCTATCACACCAACAGACGCTGCATTATCAGCTTGCTTTGTTTGGACACTATCTGAAGGTATCCGTGACAACACATCTGGCTTCGTTTCAATATCAACCCATCGGTTCTTGACCCAATCTTTAGAGATTCGAACATTCCTTAGCTGGCATGTACGAAAAAAGTTCTCTCCTGTAATGAAATAACGTTAATTCATTAGTTTCATCATCTTCATGCATGTATGGTGAATAATGATAATTTATAAGAAACACTTAATATTTGTGGGATACAATATGATTATCTACTATACAAGACATGGTTTCCAAATAAATTTAATAAGTGAAACAGTAAAAGCATACACAAAAAAAGACTAAAAGTAGAAATGTCCCAAAATTCACAGTAATAATGGAAGGAAAATGGCACATGGTACGCTGCACGCACCACCTAGATTCTTAATTCTAGACATTGTCAAGAAAGTTTTTTTGTTTCTCATTGAGAACTTAGAGAGATCAAATAGGAAATATCAATGAAATCAAATTGAATTAAACAATTGAAAGGCACCTGGAAAATAAACTTGAAGGCTATCTGCCACACTGTTGTCCAAACTGACAACAACTCCTTCCCACCAGCCACTAAACTGCCAGACATCAACAGCAGTTCCAGGTAAAAGAGCAGCAGCATCAACAGAACCATTTTCTTGAGGACGCGGCCTGATTCTTAGTCGGTCTTGGCATCTCACTCCCAGCTTATCAGGAAGAGCCAATGCAGAGGCAGGTACCATCTCCTACATAGAGGCATATAAAATCCTATTGATACACCAAGAAATAATCTAGCAGAGAATAACGAATATATTTCATGCAGGCACAAAACAGTAGATAGTGACATTGGGTGTGTGCGTGAACATGTGTGTGTGTGGTGAGAATAATACATTCTGTCTTTCTCAGTTATACGCTTCATATTAATTAATCTAGACTAATTTCAAACTCAAGTGATCAATCATACCTCCAATCTCCCACTATCGTCTGCATTTTGGAGATCATCATACTGAACCTTCAATTTGTTATGATTAGTGCATGACTTCAGAACAGTGCACCTGAACCAGCAACCAATAATGCCACTGTCTTGAGACAAGATCTCTAATCTGTCACTAGTATTATATGTTGGCTTTAGTTGATTCTGGGGCACTATAAACTTGATTGAGAGATGCTTCCCAGGAGGTTGATTGCTACTTAATATCTGATAAGATGGTATGGAGTCTGCCTGTGGGCTTCGACAAATTTTAGTGCCCAAACATTTTGAATAAAGCCTCTCCAACGGCTTCGGAGACTTAGTTTTCCCAGGTGTACAATATTCACCATCCTTTTCTGACACAGCTGGAATTTTCAAGGACAGAACAACAGCTTGACTAAAATACCCGCGCAGCGATCTTAAATCAAAATGCTTGAACTTATTTTTACTATACTGGCGAAAGCAGAAACGGATCCCGGCCAAAGACGAAGTAGGCATTGCATTGGAGCACTTTTCATAATGATCGGGAGTTAAAACAGTTGCGATATCATCAACACATTCCACACTGATTACTTGTGTAAAAGGAGTGATGAAAACTTCGCAAGGATGAGGGGGAGGAGGAGGTATAGCACAAGCAAATTCCTGGTTTTGATGAAACCATCGCACTTTGATCTTCTTCTGTCCCTTCTTATCTTCATACATGTCTTCCAAGTATGCAAGATAGCGAGTTTCTTCCTCTGACAAGACCATCACAAAAGTGTGGGTCTGCAAAACAAGATGTCATAAGATATTCTATAAATGACTGTTGAGTATATGCACAATATCATGACGGAACTTACGGATATTGTGGTTCCGTTGCGACAAAAAGCTTGGTAATGTCGAAGCTGTTTGCCACATGTCCAGAACGAACCAGACCATGTAATGTCTGAGCTGCAGTCTTTCCCCTAAGAAGGATAACAAGAAAAAAAATCACTGAGCTCATGATATATATGGAACCAAACTACACAAATTTACATGTACAAGTGATGACTTACCAGATTTTGGTGCAAGAAGCTATTTGTTTCCCCATATCCATCTAACCCACTGTCAGTATCCGCAAAAGATCCATATTTTGAGAATTCTGGAACGGGCAACAAACTATATTAAAAATTATGCCAGCATGCAAAGGGTGTGTGTTGTGGTGGTGGCGGTGGCGGCTCCGTGGGCGGTGTGTGTATGTGTTGGGTGATGTGCGTAGAGGGATCAATAGGGCATCCTCTCTGCAAGTTCCTTAGCAGATCAACCTTCTCACACTTCTTCAGTGTGTTTGAGAAGCCCTTAAAAAAAGGCATAAATTTGTTGTATAGTGCTTGTCACACTCAATTACTCAAATGCTTATTCAATAAAGAGTGAAGGGGAGCCAGCTACCTCAGAGTTTACAGGTTTCAAACTGCACTACTAGGCTGCAGTCATGGTTTTAGAGCATAATAACTTCAGCGTTTCGGCTTTCAGAGCAAAATTTTGGTTACAAAAACCATAAACATAAGATCTAAACGAACAAGAGTGATGGTTACAAAATCATGTAGTGAGTGGTGAAACGAAACAGATGAGAGCGATAATTACTTGAGTCAAGTGCCTTGACCGGAAGGAAGGACGCGAGCCAATCCACCACCTCACGGCGTGACCTCCACTTGCGCGGAAACACGGGCGGCGTGCCGCCGTCATCAGCGCCACCGCCGCCGCCGCAGCCCCACGCGGCGCTGAAGTCATCCGAGACCACGTAGAGCATGTGGCGCAGGCTCCTCTCGGTGCCGACGACGGCGAGATGCGACACGCCGTCCGCGTCTTCGAGGTAGTAGTGCACGACGCGGCTGCCGCGCTCCTGCGACACGAACTCCTCCCCTCCACCGCACAAACTGCGGGCCGTCCTCCCTCGCCATCCTCGTCGGCAACGCAAAACAAAACGCCGCCGAGGAAATACGCCGGCCCACACACAGGCCCGGGGCACGGAAGGAGGGGCCGCCGCCGGCAGCACGCTCACGACGTCCACGGCCTCGGAAAGAGAAGGAGGAGGACTTACGGTGCTAGGGGCTCTCGGTTTGCAGGGGAGGAGGAAGAGGATGAGGTGCCTCTCGGAAACCTCGGAGGACTGACTATCTGAGGAAACAAGAGAGTCGGAGAGAAGCGGCGGCCCGGGGATTGTAGGAAACCCCGGGCGGGAGGAGGAGGATTTCCTAGGGCCTCAGAAGGATTTGGGGGCAGTCGTCGCCGGCCAGAGCGTCGGCTTGAAACGGAACGGGTTCAGGCTGAGCAGGAACTCCTCCATGCACCGGAAGGCAGCGGCGAGGCCACTCCAGCGCTGATCCTTGTCCCAGAAACCCCAGAAAATCCCTCAAATGCGACACCACAAGGAAACCCAACGGCGGCGGCGGCGGCAGCGTTCAGGCAGACCAGTGGCAGGACGTGCGGACGGAAGGGGCGGGCGAGGGTTTCCTCTCGGGACGGAGGCACTCGTGCGCCGGACAGCCCCTCTCTCTCCGCGGAGGCGGCGAGAGGAAGGCGCGCGGCGCGAGGGAGGAGGAAGGAGACGGACAGGTGGGAAGGCGAGTATGGTGAGGAGGGGTCGATGGGGGCAAGAGGGAGGAGGAGGGCAAAGGGGAATCTACTGTTTTGCGCTTCGACCCGGGCCCCTCTCTTTCGGGAGAGCGCAGCGGCGCAGGGGCAGCGGTTGGTGGTTTTTCCTTCGGGGAGCAGCGCGGGCGCGTGTGCACAGCTTGTTCGGTTCGTGATGACTCGTGAGGCTGAGGTTGTGATGTGATACTGGATGGAACAAAGTCAAAAACAGCGGTGTGCTGATCTCACAGACCATGGTTTTATCCAGACTCTAACCGTGCCTCCTAAAGTTTAACCCTAGCGCCTATGGCGGGTGCGGTGGTCAAAGGTGGAGGGATGGACGGCGGAGATCATCAAGGTGCGAGGCGGGAACGCACAAAGACGATGAGAAAGGAGTGGTCTAAGGCTCGTCTCGTTCCCCTTCCCCTCTCGTTGGACCTCCACCATGGTGCTCATCTGCGATGTTGAGTTCCGACCATGGCGCCCGTTTCGCTTGGCGGCTTTGAACGCCGCTACTAACGTCGGACACCTTAAATCGTCCAGCCACCCTCCCCGCAACTTGATTTGTATGCCTCCTCCCGCCCCTCAGCCCCAACCTAACATTTTAGCCGTCGGAGTTGGCTTCTCTCTCTAGCGACCTCCTCCTGACCAAACCTAGGCGGCTCCGGCTTCTTCTTCCTCTCCCAAGACAAAGGTAGACGCGACTTCCTCCTCCTCCCTATCCAAACCTCCCTTCGTTTGTGCGTGGGTGCGAGTGCGCGACGAGTCACGTAATAGGATTTACGATTTAAATTTCTTAGACCACTTTCTTATTAAATAGCAAGTACTATGAATGTTGAACATATATATGAAATGGAAAAATAACGAAGAGGAAAGAAAACATGTCTATGACTTATATCGAGGGTTAATGCATAGAAGTTTTTTTTTTTTCCCTTTTAGTTCCATGTTAGCTATTAGTTGACGACTACCATTGTTGTTGTAAGAGACGTTCTTAGCTATATTTCATAAAATATGGACAAAAACATATTAGGCATGCCTTGTGTAGTGCTTCACACATCAGATAGAGTGGAAGGGCCGAATGGCCCACAAGAGCGTGAACTGGGGCTCAAAAAAAAAAATTAAGCAACAAGCTTAGCCTAGCAACAACTATTTTCATCTACTTGCGAGTTGTAGCCATAGAAATAAAACGAAATCACACTAAAACACAGTTCTTATGGACACTGCACTAAGTACTTCCTTAACCTTAGGCATACCAACAAGATTTTTCTTAGATGACAAAGTGAAGCCTATAACCTAAGAGCATGCTACCATGGAAATGAATCTAAATGTCACTCAACGGATTTTGCACTCACAAACACAAAAAAGGAGTACTAAGTAAGATCAAGACTTGAAATAAGTGCTCACAAAAGAGAGAACAAGAGATAACTAGATTTTTTCCCCATGATATCAAGGTGTTAGGATACCTTCTAGTCCATACTACCACACTTTCTAATGAGTTTATGCAAACTTGGGTCACTAAGACCCATGATCCATGTTGACGCTATTTACAGTAACCTTTTTATACTATTTTTAATGCTTATTTCATTGTTTATGAGAAAATTTATGCTAATTTGTGTTAATCCTAACCCCATAACGCAACATCTTCTAATTTTGGTCCATGTTGCTAAATTGTATGAAACTGAATTAATAGAGGACTTATTGCTAATGAGGTTCTCCTGGTTGATTTCTCAAATCTGCTTGAAAACAAGACTCTAGGAATTGTCTCGTCCTATGAGCACGTCCCACCGTGTGTTGTGACTTTCCATACCAAGAACAACTATAATGTGCAGTAGTGTTGCAATCCATGCTAAATTGATTCTCCTTTTGTGCAGTGACTTGCCACCTTTATTTAATTGTGTAAGGGTGTGGTGATGATAGTGATGTAGTAAGTCTCTTGTAAATAATGTGACCTTCCTAACCTGCATAGATAGGTGATACCCACATGTGATGTGGATTATGGGGCCCATAGATCGTGTAGTTGTTTGTGTGCCCTTCCTAAGTTTAATCATCAATTAGTGGACCGATGGTTTCATGGGCCAATCTACTAAATATTATTAACTACTTGACACATATAAGGTCCTTATATATCTAGTTTTTTTTTGTGATGAAATCGTTTGTGGATGTGATGGAAACCCCTTCATGAGTTACTTTTTCTTTACCATCTTATTCCTGTCATGAAATGAAGACCTCCATCCTAAGTTGCCTTTTTTTTTTTGTCATTTTCTTATGCTTATGATTAAAATTTTCCATATACATAACTTATGAGGGAGGTATTGGGCACCAATTACTCTTACATGTTGTTACTCTCTTGCCAATGTTATTTTGCACTGCCCTTGTGACTTTTTACACTTTTTTTCGTACCCTTAATAAAATCCAACACCATGATCAAATAATGATAATATTTTTCAAGGCTACCAAGACATGCATAAGTTTATAACTTTCATATATGTTGCTTGTCTGTTATGTAACTTGTGATGCTTGTGATGAAAATAGGCTTGCGTTAACATGTTGCTACATCACATGTTAATATAACGCACAAATGATTAATAAAATGTAGCTTCATCATAGACCACCAAAGACATGTTTATTGTCTTATTGTGTCTATGATGAAGCTTTACATAATCATTTGACAAGAGAGAAATAATTGATGATCAAACATCTTGTTAGGTATTATACATGGTCCTTTTCTCTTTACACTACTACAGGAATGAACTTCCGTGGCGGACATTTTTGATTTTCCGTGGCGGTTTTTGTTAAAAGACCACCACGGTTAATTAATTCAGGATTAATAAAAAAAATAATTCAAAAATATTATAAAATTATAAATTATGATTTAAACCACATATTAAATAATAAAATAAGAGAATATTGACATAAATCTTGAACATGCATCATAATTCGACATTCAACTAACATGGACATTCAATTAAAGCACTTAGAGTTTAAAAGTGATTACCATCACAATTTACAAACTCGATCGAACGATCGATTGATCAATCAAGTTTAGGTTACAAAGTATTTACAGTCGACATCTAATCGAAAGAAGGGCCATCCCATTATAGTCCTTCATGTCTAGCTTATTTCTCCAGTCCCGTAGTTCCCATAAGCTCTCGTTTGTGGCAAGGTCGCTCTTAGGGTCGAAGAAATGGCCAAATAGGTAGCACAACGTCCTCAATGACGCCCCTACAGATGTCATGCAACTAAACTTGCTACCAGGTTGTGATGCTCCAAGCTCGTAGTCATATGATGATTGATAAATTTTTGAGGTATGTATGAAATTGGTACATTTCTATGCATGTGTCATTCTCTTAAGTTTCTGCTACCATCTTATGCCTGTGTATATGGATAATATGTTCTCATATCATCTGTTACATCTTTAACACTTAGTTCCTTTTACCTCAAATGTCCCCCATTTAATTGGATTTCATAATATAACAATCATTATTGTCAAGCTAAGCAGTCATGGTTTGGTATGTGCTTCATGTTGCATGACAAACTACGGCATTCTCTAGATGAGATGTGACCATACTCTAGTTGTTGGCAACAACGGCGGTTTTGCAAGAGATATAGCACCACAAGGAGCAAGCAATGATGTCATTTTATGGAGTTCCTAAAGAAGAACATGAGGTTAATCTTGTTCTAACCACAATGAAGGCAATCATGTATGTCGGCTATCAATATTAAGAAGTTCATTATCTTAGTTTAGTCACTACTCACTGTGATCTTACATCTTAGCTAATGTAAACTTATGTTGTAATATTGCTTGTGAAAATGTTGGGCACCCTTACTAGCCAAAGCAAGAGGTAACTAGATCACCCATGCACGTAGGAAAACAAAACAAGCTTTTTTTTTTCAGCACTAGGAAACCAAACAGACTAAGAAGTTGCATATGTGTCCATATGTGGTCTGGTTCCATTTTTTTTTGACAAAAGGACTATGGGGAGATCCCCACAGCATTTTGCATTTCATTAATTTAAATAAAGGTTCCATTGAGAGATGCAACCAAACAATTTGATGTTGCACACACTGAGGCTAGCCAAATCCAGCCTAGTTAGGTGGTGTGAGCGAGGCATGCTATAACAAACGATCATGCCCTAATTAGCAACAAGGAGATATTGGCAACTATATGCACATTGCACGTCACATGTCAGCAAATCAGCGTTTCTTCTTTTTTGTGTGTGAAACATCAGTGATTTCGTTAGAGTGCGTAATGGATACTGCCCTAGCTCACTGTATTCACGAGCTAGTGCCCTAGCCTAGGTCAATTTTATGTTATCTACCACTGTTCAGTTTCCAGGCCTAGGTCAATTTTATGTTATCTACCACTGTTCAGTTTCCAGTATATGGAACTAAACTTAACGGTTCAAATACGGAAAATATAGATATATTTGACCGTGCAAGCGTGTAACCCTCTTGGTTGTTTGTCTTCCTTTTCCATCTAGAAGAAGAAAGTTTGTTGCCATGTTACAATTGTACTTCATATGTTCCAAATATGGCTTTTATTTGTATCTACACCCAATATATATTTTAGGTGCGTAAAAAAATATGTACATAGAAATGCTAAAATAAATTACAATTTAGAATTGAGA
The DNA here is from genome assembly GCA_015847255.1 of Hyparrhenia diplandra. NCBI lineage: Eukaryota > Viridiplantae > Streptophyta > Magnoliopsida > Poales > Poaceae > Hyparrhenia > Hyparrhenia diplandra. The sequence goes on along the minus strand of JADLZK010007788.1, from coordinate 121,611 downwards.
GAGTAATATTTACTACCCTCTATTTAAAATTACAAGACTTTTTAGCTTTTCTAAATACATTTCTTTAATTAACTATGTATCGAAATATAATCTACATATCTGAGTGCATCTATGCATAGAAAAATCTATTTATTTAAAAGTGTCGTATAGTTTGGAATAAAGGGAGTATGAGCCTATTATAAGCTTGTGTGGTATTACTTTGAGCGACTTGGTTTGCTACTTGGCTCCAATTTGCGCTCTTTCCGGGCAATGCATATGTAACTTGGGAATTGACGGGTTTACCAGATCTTTATCTTTATAAACATTTCGTTGTGTCCCGAGGGCACGGCCGCCAGGACGCATGACAATTAGATTATGGCATTTCTTTTAAAAAAAAAATTATCACCACGGCACGCTCTACGTGAACCCCGGCGTGTCGCGGGAAGCAGCAGCACCACCAACAATGCCCGTTGGCTGGGGCTGCGGACGCACGCGGCACGCCACACGGGTGGCTGTGGGGAGCGGCCCGTCCGGGCGTGGGCGAGCAAACAGTTCACCCTGGGCAAAACAACCCGAACCCGATACCCGCACGAACTATCCGAACCCGCCCGCCCGAACCCAAGGTACCCGATCCTAAGTTCGGATAATGATTTTGATTACCCGAAATTAGTTTGGGTAATAATTCGGGTAATGCACGTGGGTACCGAACTATCCGAAATTTTGTCTTTGACTTTGTTTTTATCATGTTTTTTAGTTGAACACTTGAAACTATCACTTTATTTGAATATAATTCTCTTGATTTGAACAAGTGACTATAATATATTATTCTTCACAAATTATAGTTGAATTACACACAAATTATTGGTGAAATTTTGTTTAAATTCTTACTCAAATTTTGTGCACTTTGTTGTTTTCTATAAATTCGGTAGAATGGGTTTACCAACCAACCAATTTCTTGTCCCCGTTAAGGGTAATGGATTTTCAAGGCGATTTCGGGTAGCGAGTTCTATTACCCGAACTTTTAAAACCCGAATTACCCGCCCGATGGGATCGGGTAACCCGCCGGGGTGACAAACGTGAACAGCGGGTCCTCCAAGCACTCCCTCGCCACGCAGGTGGGTCGGTACCGCAAGACCGTAGTAGTACTACGTTGGTTGTGGTTGGAGCAGTTCTCCGTGCCGCCGTGCATCGAGACCGGGGGCGCGGGACCGTGTTCTCGCGGCCCGGTATCGCCACGCGGGCGAACAAAGGAAACGACCACCGGTTGTCCCCGATCCCCTTCAGCGGGTTGTGAGTTTGGGTGACCGGAGCGGCCTCCGGTGTTGCATTGCACGCGTCAGCGGTCTTCAGTTAATGGGCCAACTTGTTTTTTTGAAAAAGTCTACATTCCCTCCCCAACTATCACATTCACTTTTCCTCCCTCAACTCTGAAATCGGGAATCTTTAAAAATCATAGTAAATCACGAGAAAAATTAAAAAATAGAAAATCTAATTTTGTTAGACTCCACATGAGTAGATCTACACAGTGAACATACACAGTGAACATATAATATGGTATACTTTAGTTCAACAAAATAATTATAGAAGTTTTGCAGCTACGAATTATTTTAATTAATTATATATTCACCGTGTAGAACTTTGTACTAAAGCATATCATATTAAATATTCACTGTGTAAATCTACTCATGTGGAGTCTAACAAAATTAGATTTTCTATTTTATGATTTTTTTTATGATTTTCTATGATTTTTCAAAGATTCACCAAATAAATGAAAAAGAAAAAGACAAAACTTTCATAGCAAAAACTTTGTACTAAAGCATATCATATTATATACTCACTGTGTAGATCTACTCATGTGGAGTCCAACAAAATCGGATTTTTTATTTTATGATTTTTCTATGATTTACTATGTTTTTCAAAGATTCAACCAAAATTTTTAAAAAAAAAAAAAGGCAAAGGTGCTGGTACTGTAGCAAACCATGGTTACTGTACCAAACCCGCGGTTACTCAGCAAAACCGCTCTCAAAACCGCTCGAGGGAGGAAAAATGCATGGTTTGAAAAGTTGAGGGAGGCGGTTTGTCCGGGTTTGAAGTTGAGGGAGGAAAAAGTGAACTTACGTGATAGTTGGGGGAGGGAATGTGGAATTTTTCCTTTTTTTTTTTTTTGAGTGGCGGATTGAGAGCCCGTGATGCCACACGTTGGGCGTTTCGCCTTTGGGTTGCAGATTGAGAGAGCCCGTGATACCTTATAGGCCTGTGTCTGTGTGGAAAGGCCTCGGCCCAGCCAGCCATCCCCGGAGGGTCTGAAAGTGGGCTTGGGTTTCTGCTTGTCCGCTTTAATTTCGAAACTGGAGAAAACTGACGATTTCTTATTTTCCTTCCTCATTTTCTTTGTGCGAACATGTTTTAATTTTAATTTAATTTAATAACGTGCATTTCGCAATCCAAAAGCAAACCTGATTAAGTCATCCAGTACGTTTTCCTTTTCTGTCATGCACAAAAGCAAAGGATGTACTCGCTCAAAATCGGTGAAAAGGACTGGCTCTGTTCCATGAACATTGGTGACACGAGTGGTTGAAACAACTCTGCAACTTTCCGTCAGCCTGCCACTCTGTCAAGTTCATTGTTGCGTCCCCTCCGCTTTGTTGCTGCACTCAAAAAAAACCGCCGTTGGATCCGTCGTGGCGTCGTCCTCGTCCCCTCCCCATTCCATAGCTCCATTGACGCCACACCAGTACACGCGCGTGCCGAGCCCGCGTTGTTCCGGTTCGCACGGTACTCCTTCACGGCGCTATGGAGCTTGGAGTTGGAGCATCATGATTCATGGACCACGGCAATCTATTTGCATCCATCCATCCACATCCACCAGTAGGGAATCAATCAATGTAAAGGTCAATTCGAGTGCCTTCGTGTGTGTGTTCTTGAAGTGTCCGTGGGAGTCCATGCATTTGAAGTGTCCCAACAAACCTCGGCTTTGTAGGGCTGTCCCGTGCAACGAAAGCTTCCGGTACTATTTTTTCCCGGGATCCTGAGTCGTCTCGATCCAATGATGCGTAGCAACACGCTGTACAACTACATGCAGTTCATCAAGAGATTCTTCTGCTATGGCCTATGGAATCATCACACATCCTATTACACCAGTAGAGTACTATAGAAGATTTGGAGAAGTAAGACCATAAGTACATGACATCACCGACAAAGAAGTCATAGACACATTCAACAATGAAATTTTGGCAAGATGGCAATTCAAAGATTTATGTGATGAGAACCCGAAAACAAATGAAGAGTTTAAAGAATCCTTTGAGAAACTGATCTTAACAGAAGAAAAAAAAAAAACACGAAGAAAATATCCCAAAAGTAAAGAAAGTTCAGATAGAAGAAGTGGAAGAAACGACAGCAAATTCAACAAAAAGTCTTTCTTTTATCTTTTTGTCTCAAAAGAGAGAAACCTGTTCAAGAAGCAAAAGTAGAATTAGGATTTTCCACCAAATATTTCCACACACATGCACATCTTAATCTAAGAGTATGACATTCCCTATGAGGATCCCGTTTTGACCTGGCAATACATGCAAGGTAAGCATGCTACACTCTCGAAAAATACTTTCAAGTCCATATAAGCTTTTGTAGAATAGGATGCAAGGCATTCATCATACATGCCTCAGTGAGAATCCACAAATACCACATATATTGAGTGACCTGAGTGTACCACATGAAGGAGAAGGTAAGCTAAGTTTTTATTTTAAAAAATGTATGTAAAAACTCCAAGTGACAGGGGTTGAAGAGAGAAAGGGGCGTTGTTTAAAGTCTGTTCCATTCCTCGACCGCCCAAAGTTGTATGGTAGACACTTTGAATCCCGCAGTACATGTATGACTAAGGAACAATTTACTATTGATGTCTTGTCCAGAGATTATGGCTAATTGTGGGTGAGTTTGTTCACGACAGTTAACTATCATTTTAACCATCAACTTAACCAAGAAAATGCGATAAAAAGAATCACCATCATAGACTACGGGTTTTTGTGACAGAATTCCACGAGTTTTGGTGAATGTTTATTTCTGTAGGGGTTATCAAGAAATAATCAAAGAAGGCCCACATGTCATGATTACATAGATAGAAAAGGCCTACGCACGAAAAAAAATAATAATCTAGAAGACTTGAGAAGGCACTCCCGGAAGGAGGGGCCCACCGGTCCAGATGACAGGGCAGCTTGCCCTACCTCCTTAGCAAATCAGAGGCAATCACGCGAGTCGCCCTCCACTGTCATTGAGGATCAATATTAAACGTTGATTAAAGTTGGTTTGATCTAAGGGCTGTGGTGCATCCTAGGAGGCTATATAAACAAGGCCCACTAGCCCTGGATCAGAGCAATTTAGAAACCCTAATTTATTATTTCCAGAGAGAATTAGCCTGTGAGGGGTCCCTTCAATGGATGTTTTCTCTTTAGAGCCTAGCATTTAAGAGATGTTAGCTTTTTAGTCTCTATGTGAGATTAGAGTTATTCTTCTAGATTGAGAGAGATAGAGTGGAGGGAAGAGTTTGGAGGAAGGTCGGTCAGTCATTGTCTCCTCTCCAGCTTGTACCTACGGGATCAAGTCTCCCCAACCTGAAGCTTCCTTCTGAGATTCTTCGATATTTCAACTTCTATACTAGTAAGTAGTACACAGTAAAATAATCTTTGCCAGATGTATTACAACAGTAAGTAGTACACAGTACACAGATACAGACCGTGACCGTCAACTAATTGACATTGAACCTTTCCAAAAAAAGAAAAGAACTAAAAGACATTGAACATGATTCACATATTTCAAGTAAAAAAACACACACATGGAACTTCGCATCAGAAGCATTTTTTTCCACCAATAATATTAAGCAAACTGAAGTCAACTTCATAACTTGTAATGTCAAGCAAACTGCAGTCAACTTCATAACTTATCAAACCATACAAATTTCCACCATAACTGATATTCTAATACTGATCCAACATGTATCGATGCAATCTCACCTGTTCATTTGATTCCCGGTATTATCTCAAGAATAAATAACTTAAATTCAGCCAAAAAAATGTCTTATTGTTCATAAGAACATATATATATAATTCAAGTGCAGAAGTTACGTTTTAATCGACGCCACCTTGAAATCTTCCTCGATATAAAACAATCAATTACTCCTGCGATACAAACCCAGGACCCGGTAGCCGTTGTATCATATTATCACTCTCAGCTTTTATATCCTTTCTAACATTACGCCATGTTGCAAAGATTCGCCATTGCAAAGATCCGGCATATGATGTTGGCTGCTGGTGCTGCCCTCACCCCTTGCTGCCCTACTCGCCCCTGCCATAGCCAACTCTTCTACAAAATCAGAACCCTCAGATGTATGACTCTGTACATCGAACATCCCCCAAGACTTAAGCACAGGATCCTCATGGTGAAGTACTTTGACATCCGGGGCATTCTTATAGTAAGCGTCTTCATACTGAGAAAAGCGGGAATATTCGGGATTCGGCTGCGGGTATTATGTGTCCCATATGCTCAACATGTGGATAAGACCATCATCGGTACCACATGCCTGTCTTGGAAATGCCTGCCATAAAACGCAATGAGAAATGACTGGGACAAACTGCTTTTCAATCGAGAGGATAAATGAAACAAAGAATTGACTAACCTTGTTCATTGACATACATGTAATACACCTGTCAAGATCATTATGCAGAGCAACATATGTCATGGAAGGTTTTGCACTTCGCTTCAGATTTTCTACCTGAAAGGGACGCATCATATTAAAAATGACAAATTGAAAGTTTGAGTCTTTCTAAGCAGCCAATGGAAAGGCAAGAACATTTGACAAGTTTAAGCATCCACTACGAGAAAAGGCAAAATCCTATGAGGTAGCTACACCAATATATGTTAATAATCTATACCTACTAATAAAGAGAGAAAATTTCAGTCCCACCTCCTTTTTTTCACCGGGCTTTTCACCGGGCTTTTCACCTCCTTTTTCTGCAGGGGCCTTTTTTCTATACTAATAAAGAGAGACAGTCCCCACCTCTTTTTTCACCTCTTGTTTTCAACCACTTTTTTTTCCACCACGTTGGTACGACTAAAAAGCCCATGAACGATATAGCACGAGGCGAGCCCGGACCATGTCACAACAAGTCGTCATGATCGGTGCGAGATCGGAGCTGTTTAGTCCCACCTCGAAAAAGGAAAGTAGAGAGGCGGTGGAGGCGAGTACAAGATGCGGGGGTGGCTACGTGCGTAACCATCTTTGCGCCTCGGCCATTGACGTAGCTTTTAGGTTCGAGGCACGCCACCTATTTTTCCGTCTGCCGATGTTCTTCCGTTACGTATAGAGTCCGTAGTAAAAGAGTCCATGAAGAGATATTTGCATGCCCCCGTGGAAAGCTTTCCCGAGACCGAACCAAGGTCGTACCGAACCAAGGTCGTTGCATGCCTATACGTGCATATAAGCGTCGGTGCAGTCCTAAACTAAGCCCGAACCAACGAGGCCACAAATACGGATCCCATCGGTCTTCAAACAAATACGTATTTTTTTGCCTTTTTTGTTGGCTATAAAAACAATCGTTTACTATTGACTTCCGGAGGTCTTTGGAACGACATATCTCTCGAGCAAGTCTCATCTCTCTTTTTCCTTTTCGTAGATGTAGAAGATTAAAAACGCAAAAAAAAAAGCAGATTCAACATTTACAAGTTTTCACCAACAAAAAAAAAAAATCCGGATCCAACATTTATTATATCAGGTTTTGATTGATTACTCCCTCCTATAATTTTTATAGCCACAACCTCTACTAATGGACAGAAGAAACCAAACTAGCAAAGGTAAATACTCACATGCAGATAGATAAATAAATAAAAAAGACAACACAATATATAGGCTTTGAACTTCTTATACCTTTGACTGATGACAAATAAATATTTCTACCATAAATTTATTAATGTATTAAAAATCAAAACTCATATTATTATAGTCTAAATGTAGTTGGTTGTCCAAAAACAAATTGTGAAAGTATGAACCAGTGCCATCCTCGCAAAGTATGGAAAATTGAGAGTGACCTTGTGTCATAATCATCACACATAGTAGCTCTTGATATCAATATAACTAATTCCATGATAATTGAGTTACAAATCTTTACATGTCTAAAAAAAGAATTTATGAAATTTAATATTGATTTTACCTATTTTCATTAATTTTATTTATGAGCACAATTTTTTGTGCTTAGCAATGCAAGAAAAACTTTATGATGCCCTTATTCTAATTGAGTGCATAACATTTTTTTTCTCCCGTTGCAACGCGCACGGGCATGTTTTACTAGTATGATAATAAAACAGACAAAGCCCCTCAGTTGTACACACCTATCTACAGTACGAACCAAAAAAAGTAGGATAATTATAAAAGATGTCATGAATATTAAAAAAAATCAGTAAACCTTTAATCCAAAGAAAAATAGGGTAGACTTGGAACACAACAAGAGTCACATACACGGAAGACAAAGAAAAAAACCAACCCAAAGAAAAATATAGTAGTGCATTAGTGCACGATTGAAAATTTTGAATGTCAGACAACTAGGAGCGTATACCTTATAGACTGATATCCCCTGCTTCCACCTCCACTTCTAGATCTTGTTAGCAAGGCAAAAAAAAAGTCTCTCCCCGGCCTGTAAAATTTAGCATGAGTTTTAAATACAATAAAGTAAAATAAAATAGATATAATCTACTATGCATGCGTGAATACCAAGTGAGCATATGAGGAAAGCTTATATAGAATTTCTCAAAGTTCATAAAATGGACATATATAATAATAAATTTCTTACTACTGGGCGCTTGACATTATCTTAAACAATTTCTTATACATTTTGAGATGCAAAATCATTGATACAACCCTGCTTGTATAATCGTATGGGAGAATTGCCTATTTGGCCTCCGAAAAACTTTATCTTGCCTTTTTGGTCATTTTTTTTCTTTGAACTTACCTATTTGGCCTCCAAATGAAACTTTATTTCTCCTTTGGCCTTCTGTTAGTTTAAGCAAGGTAACGGTGTTAAGTGACACCTAAAAAGACCATTTTACCCCTATCTAAAAAAAAAAAAAAAAGCAGAGTTTTATTTGTTTTTGGTATATTTTGAGTAGATATATAAACATTTTAAGCACATATAAAATGTTGTTCCATTGATAAATTGGCATATACTTGATGAAATTATTCACCTTCCTGAAACAAAGTGTGTTTTCTTTCATTTCAGGAGCATTTGTGGAGCTATCATATGAGCCTTCGTCACATGTCAAGACACTATCCATTCCAGCTCAGTCATCACTGAGTACAGAGTCATGGTCACTGACAAGCAGAGTGGATACCTCTTCTTTAAGCCGTTTGTGTGGCCATGCAGATCGGAGCCTCTCGCCGCCGCCGGCGGCTCATTTGTTAACGAAGTTCTTGGTCCCAATCGGCATCTCAACGTGAGCAGCATCATCGTCACGGCCACCGACACACAGCCCGATCGAGCGCCTTGGTGCGCGCGCGCCACACGAGCCCCGACAGCGCCTCGAAGGTGGTGCAGCGGCCTAGGGCGCCGTCGGCAAGCGCCAGCTCGCGGACGCGCTCCAGCCGGTCCGGGTCGAAGCAGAAGGAGCGGTACAGCAGCTCCTGCGAGCCGTACAGCGACGCCGTGTCGGAGACGTCGGGGATCTCGGCGAACTCGTGGTGCGGGAAGGTGTGCACGGGCGGGTGTCGCGGCTTCAGGACGCTGCCGTCCACGAACGGCGGCACGGTGAGCTCAGCGACGCCACGCGCCGTCTCGGCCCACGAGTTGACGAACTCCATGCATGGCGCCGATGCCATCGAACATGCGGTGGTTCATGGCCAGGCCAAGCGCGGAGCCCCGCACTTGAACCTCGTCACCTGCGCATCATATAAACCATGGTTAAAAACAACATTGCTTGTTTGAGTAATTCCACATCACTAGTTACCGACAAATCTGAGGAAAAAATTGGAAAAAGATGTCTTCTGACTTGAATAGCTCTATACTTGATTAGAACCAAGTAATTTAGTGATTTGACACTTGAGTTGGTGGACAACTAAACTCACATGTCCGAAAATCACATTCCTTGTGTCCATTCATGGGTTTTAAAAAAAATGAACGAAAATGACACTTGAGTTAGTGATTTACTGGTTTTTTAATCTGTTTTAAAAAATGAACGAAAACCTAACATAGTTTTCTTTTCATTTATGCAAACAAAGAAATACTATGAAAGAGACCAGAAAACAAATAAAACTCTGTTTTTTTATTTTTTTAGACAGGGGTAAAATAGTCTTTTTAGATGTCACTTAACACCGCTACCTGACGGAAGGCCAAAGAAGAAAGAAAGTTTTATTTGGAGGCCAAATAGGCAAGTTCAAAGAAAAAAGAGGCCAAAAAGCAAGATGAAGTTTTTTTAGGGGCAATTCTCCCTAATCGTAAGAAATGCTTGTATAGTCGTATATACCAGTACTAAAATGTACCACATGGGGTGAGGCCCACCAGACTTTGAGGCCTGGGTCGGTCGCACACCCAGCCCAGCCGTCCTCCGGATTGCTTCTAGTCTCGTGCATGGGCTTTGGGCTGATGGATCAGCCGGACCGATCTGAAAGTGGGCTTTGGTTTCTGCTTCTCTGTTTCGTCTTTTCCTTTTTATTTTTTGTGCGAATACTTTCCCTTTTTTTGTGAATCCTAATACTTTCCATTTATTTAAATTCATAATAACTCGCATTTCGCGGTCAAAAGGCTTAGCTTTTTTTGCGTCATCTGGTACGTTTTCCTTTTCTGTCATGTACAAAAGCAAGGATACACTCGCTCGAATCGCTGAAAGGGACACAGTTGCACGAGTGGTTGAAACAACTGTGCAACGTACTTTCCGTCGTTGTTGCGTCCGCTCTGCTTTGTTGCTGCACGAGCACGAGTTGAGACATTATGAAACCCACTCCAGTTCAGAGGACGGCAAATCGGCAACCGATTCGCTGCGCCCGAGACGGGCCATACCCATGCCGCTCGCTCGATCCGTCGTGGCGTCGTCCTCCCCCAGTCCCATTCTCCATTGACGCTACACCAGTGCACGCATTGTTCTCGCTCGCAGCCTCGCACGATACTTCTTCTTATTCATGGCGCTATGGAGCTTGGAACATCATGATCTCATGGACCACCGGTCGCTAGTTGCATCCATCGTAGTAGGGAATCAATCAATGCGAAGGTCAATTCGAGTGCCTGCGTGTGTGTGTTCTTGAAGTGTCCGTGGGAGTCCATGCATTTGTTTATCCCAACAAACCTCAGCTTTGTAGGGCTGTCCCGTGCAACGAAAGCTTCCGGTACTATTTTTCCCCGGGATCCTGAGTCGTCTCGATCCAATGATGCGCAGCAACACGCTGTACAACTACATGCAGTTCATCAAGAGATTCTTCTGCTATGGCCTATGGAAGTGTGTGGACCACATTTGCAATGGCACTGAATATCCAAGCTATAGAACAACAGTACTCGTAGTATACTCCGTAACAGTTGAGCCAGCTCCAAAGTAGCGTAAGGATCAATGCGAATTTGAGTGATAGTTTTCAGTGTTTCCTTGACGTCTAGCTCATAGTTTATCCAAAGAGTCCCGGCTTCCTTGTCTTCTTCTCTCTCGCCGGTCTCCGCTACAGCTTCGTGCACCATATTCCTGGACCCCAGTTTCTCGCCGTCTCGGTCGATGAAACTCACGGTGCGTGCATCGACATCAACCAATGCAAAATGCAATGCAGCACATGCAGTACGAGTAGGAACTGGCGGCGATCTGGCCGGCCGGTTCATCACTGCCAGTCCGCCACCTCACCTGCTCTGCAGCAGTGATAGTGGATCAGGTAAAATGTCTGTGGGTGACGCCGTATGGCCTGCCTCTGAATTCTGAAAGCGAGGTCTCATCTTCCCCCCAATCGATTCCTTTCTGAGCTGACGCTTTTTTCGCGGCCCTTTGTGGCGTCATTAATCATCCATCTTTGTCCGTTGTTTCACAGGCGAACAGTAGTCAGTACGTACTCCCTGATCATGCTCCCCTTTTATGAGAACTGCTGGGGCATAGTACGTGTATTTGTGGCGGTGGGTGTAACCAACCGGAATTCAATCAGAATTATCCGCCTTGTTTTTTATTTAGGTATATAGGCCACTAGTATCGGAGGAGGAGGAGAGCCAATCATCGAGCAGGATTATGCATGTTGGCGCTATTAGCATAGCGTATACCCAATCAATCCTATAGAAACCATATACTAATACTTAGTACTATAGCATAGAAGAGTGAGACGTACATATCGGGTGATCATGACGCGAGAGCTCAGCTCTTATTTTGATTCAGCGCGCACGAGTCATTATGCTACAAACTGTTCACGTCAGGGAGGCATTGAAAAACGCAGACATAAAACCGAAGATGGTCACGGCCTTACCTCACGGACTTACGTAAACGTAAAAGACGCCAGAAAAAAGGTTGCGTAGTGCGTACTGTACTTCCGATGGACCGGTTGGATGGTGGCGAGACTGGATGGACGTGCGTGCGTGTAGCGTGCTCTCACGGCCTGCAGAAGAAATGGACGGGCCACCGGAACGACCATTCATTCATTCACACTGTCCAGCCCTCGCTCAGGGGGCACCGACACCGACACCGGCTCGAAACTGGCAAGCGTGAGGGAGGGAGAAGATGAGAAAAAACGGACGGACGGAGACGCCGCAAGGGGGGATCGTCACGATCGTGTTAGGTGAGCGTGGTTTTACGTGCACGACGCCGCCATCTCCGGTCGATCGATCGCGCCCTCCACCCGGTGCCGGTGGGTGGGGTGGGCGTGCTGGCGTGGCGGCGGCATCGCGCGCGCACACACACAAACACATGCGTCCCTGCCCCGACGCAGGTTTTTCAACGTCCAACAGCTCGTCAATTCACTCGTGTTTTTGGTGGTTTCCTCGCGGGCCAGCCAGCCGCGGCGGCGTCCTTGGGTTGGCCAGGCTACAGCGCCGGCTGCCTGCCACGGTGGGCGCAGAGACAGCGTGATCGCATTCCGCGTGCGGAACAGGGTCGGCGGCCGCTCGCTCTGAGATTCTTCGTGTTCGTGCCATGTGAAGGAGGCCCGTACCAGGAGCACGGCGGCCACGGTGCATAGACAAGCTAACATGTGGATAAGACCATCATCGGTACCACATGCCAGTCTTGGAAATACCTGCCATAAAACGCAATAAGAAATGACTGGGACAAACTGCTTTTCAATCGAGAGGATAAATAAAACAAAGAATTGACTAACCTTATTCATTGACATACATGTAATACACCTGTCAAGATCATTATGCAGAGCAGCATATGTCATGGAAGGTTTTGCGCTTCGCTTCAGATTTTCTACCTGAAAGGACGCATCATATTAAAAAATGCCAAATTGAAAGTTTGAATCTTTCTAAGCAGCCAGTGGAAAGGCAACAACATTTGACAAGTTTAAGCATCCACTAGGAGAAAAGGCAAAATCCTATGAGATAGCTACACCAATATATGTTAATAATATGATAATAAAACAGACAAAGCCCCTCAGTTGTACACACCTATCTACAGTACGAACCAAAAAGTAGGATAATTATAAAAGATGTCATGAATATTAAAAAAATTAGTAAACCTTTAATCCAAAGAAAAATAGGGTAGACTTGGAACACAACAAGAGTCACATACACGGAAGACAAAGAAAAAAACCAACCCAAAGAAAAAATATAGTAGTGCATTAGTGCACGATTGAAAATTTTGAATGTCAGACAACTAGGAGCGTATACCTTATAGACTGATATCCCCTGCTTCCTACCTCCACTTCTAGATCTTGTTAGCAAGGCAAAAAAAGTCTCTCCCGGGCCTGTAAAATTTAGCATGAGTTTTAAACGCAATAAAGTAAAATAAAATAGATATAATCTACTATGCATGCGTGAATACCAAGTGAGCATATGAGGAAAGCTTATATAGAATTTCTCAAAGTTCATAAAATGGACATATATAATAATAAATTTCTTACTACTTGGAGCTTGACATTATCTTAAACAATTTCTTATACATTTTGAGATGCAAAATCATTGATACAACCCTGCTTGTATAATCGTATATAGGAGAAATGCTTGTATAGTCGTATATACCAGTACTAAAATGTACCACATGGGGTGAGGCCCACCAGACTTTGAGGCCTGGGTCGGTCGCACACCCAGCCCAGTCGTCCTCCGGGTTGCTTCTAGTCTCGTGCATGGGCTTTGGGCTGATGGATTAGCCGGAGCGATCTGAAAGTGGGCTTGGGTTTCTGCTTCTCTGTTTCGTCTTTTCCTTTTTTTTTTTTTGTGCGAATACTTTCCCTTTTTTGTGAATCCTAATACTTTCCATTTATTTAAATTCATAATAACTCGCATTTCGCGGTCAAAAGGCTTAGCTTTTTTTGCGTCATCTGGTACGTTTTCCTTTTCTGTCACGTACAAAAGCAAGAAGGTACTATTTTTTCCCGGGATCCTGAGTCGTCTCGATCCAATGATGCGCAGCAACACGCTGTACAACTACATGCAGTTCACCAAGAGATTCTTCTGCTATGGCCTATGGAAGTGTGTGGACCACAACTGCAATGCCACTGAATATCCAAGCTATAGAACAACAGTACTCGTAGTATACTCCGTAACAGTTGAGCCAGCTCCAAAGTAGCGTAAGGATCAATGCGAATTTGAGTGATAGTTTTCAGTGTTTCCTTGACGTCTAGCTCATAGTTTATCGAAAGAGTCCCCGGCTTCCTTGTCTTCTTCTCTCTCGCCGGTCTCCGCTACAGCTTCGTGCACCATATTCCTGGACCCCAGTTTCTCGCCGTCTCGGTCGATGAAACTCACGGTGCGTGCATCGACATCAACCAATGCAAAATGCAATGCAGCACATGCAGTACGAGTAGGAACTGGCGGCGATCTGGCCGGCCGGTTCATCACTGCCAGTCCGCCACCTCACCTGCTCTGCAGCAGTCGGCGGCTTTACGCGGTACGGTGCCCCGGTCCCGCGTAGTGATAGTGGATCAGGTAAAATGTCTGTGGGTGACGCCGTATGGCCTGCCTCTGAATTCTGAAAGCGAGGTCTCATCTTCCCCCAATCGATTCCTTTCTGAACTGACGCTTTTTTCGCGGCCCTTTGTGGCGTCATTAATCACATTAATCATCCATCTTTGGCTGTGTTTAGTTGGTGGGAAAAGGTGGAAAAACGTTGTTCCGAATCAAAAAGCAAGAATCGGCGTTTAGCGGCGTTTGTGGTAAGCGTTATCACTCATTATCCTACCACCTCAACTAGGCTCAAAAGAATCGCCTCGGTGCCCCGGTCCATCAAAACTATGTAATTAGTTTTTATTTTTACCTACGTTTTCTGAGTGGTCCATACGATTCCCCGATTTTAATGTGATGGGGTGAACAGTGAGTTTGTTTTTTTCGTTTCGGCATCTAAACACAGCCTTTGTCCGTTGTTTCACAGGCGAGCAGTAGTCAGTACGTACTCCCTGATCATGCTTCCCTTTTATGATAACTGCTGGGGCATAGTACGTGTATTTGTGGCGGTGGGTGTAACCAACCGGAATTCAATCAGAATTATCCGCCTTGTTTAATTAGGTATAGGCCACTAGTATCGGAGGAGCAGGAGCGCCAATCATCGAGCAGGATTATGCATGTTGGCGCTATTAGCATATACTAGTACCCAATCAATCCAATAGAAACCATATACTAATACTTAGTATAGCATAGAAGAGTGAGACGTACATATCGGGTGATCGTGACGCGAGAGCTCAGCTCTTATTTTTGATTCAGCGCGCACGAGTCATTTTGCTACAAACTGGTCACGTCACGAAGGCATTGAAAAACGGACACATAAACCTAGGATGGTCACGGCCTTACCTCACGGACTTACTCCCTCCGTCCCAAATTAAACGTAGTTTTGGGTGTTCGTCTTGCCAAGAAGTTTAACTCGATTTGTAGAAAATGCGTCATAAAGATTTAAATCTCTAAATAAATTTGTTAAAAAACTAGATCAAAATATTTTTCCATCGATACTAATTATGTAATATAAATATTAATCATATTTTAATATATAATTACCGCAGCGTTTTTTCTCGGGGCGGGAAATACGTTTATTCTGGGACGGAGGGAAAGTACGTACGTAAAAGACGCCAGGAAAAAGATTGCGTACTGTACTTCCGATGGACTGGTTGGATGGTGGCGAGACTGGACGGACGGACGTGCGTGTAGCGTGCTCTCACGGCCTGCAGAAGAAATGGACGGGCCACCGGAACGACCATTCATTCACACTCTGATCGCGCGAGGCACCGACACCGACACCGGCTCGAAACTCGCAAGCGTGAGGGAGGGAGAAGATGAGAAAAACGGACGGACGGACGGAGACGTCGCGAGGGGGATCGTGTTAGGTGGGCGTGGTTTTACGTGCACGACGCCGCCATCTCCGGTCGATCGATCGCGCCCTCCACCCGGTGCCGGTGGGTGGGGTGGGCTGGGCGTGCTGGCGTGGCGGCGGCATCGCGCGCGCACAGCACAGACACATGCGCGCGTGCCCGCCCCTGCCCCGACGCAGGTTTTTCAACGTCCAACAGCTCGTCAATTCACTCGTGTTTTTGGTGGTTTCCTCGCGGGCCAGCCAAGCCAGCCGCGGCGGCGTCCGTCCTTGGGTTGGGCAGCCTACAGCGCCGCCTGCCTGCCTGCCACGGTGGGCGCAGACAGCGTGATCGCATTCCGCGTCCGGAACAGGGTCGGCGCCCGCTCGATCGCGCTGAGATTCTTCGTGTTCGTGCCATGTGAAGGAGGCACTAGACAAGCTACTACTAGAGCCTAGTACAGGGCAGCAGAGGAAGCTGCAAGCCTCTGTTCTGAGAAAAAAGGCCTTGTGGGCGTGCATTGCAGGACGCGAGAAGGTTCCAGCGCATTTTACATACAAAACTCCGGTGCGGATCAGTACGACGAATGGCGAATGAGTTGTGCAGCACCACGGATGCAAACGGCCGCCTCCTTTTTCCTCCGTTCGAGATTGCTACGCCCCAGCATTGCATGCCTATGATTAAAGGGGAGGCAGCAACACAGCGCGAAAAGGAGGATTAGTAGGAGTTTAGTTTATTACCATTGTGCAGTTGTTGGCCTAATCTCGTAATCCGATCATGTTTTCCCTTCACCCCGGCCGGTTCACCCTGCTACCAACAGGCGCATAAACAAAACGAGCACCAGCAAGGCGCGAGACTGAACCAACGGCCGTACAAAAAGGAGGCTAGGGAGCAAAAACTGCCACCTCTAAATGATTTTCTGGTAAGCTGTCACGCAAAAGGACTCAAAAAGTTTTTTTTCTTCTCAAAATTGAAACCGGTCCGTTGAACACAAAAAGGTACCATTAGTATTGATACAGTTTTAGAAAACTTTTTCTGAAGTATACAGTTTTTTGGTTCTTGTGACGCCATTCTGGCGGCATCGATCCCCATTCCTGGCGCCCGCGCGGAGCGCCACGCACCGGCTGCATGCCAGCATCGCCCGGGCGCTGGCGGCCCCGCCCGCGCAGCGGTCGCTCGCTAGCGTCCACCGCTGAAAGCCTGAGCTGAGACCTCACCATCACGGGCTCCAAAGTCCGATGAAGAGGCGCCGCCAAGTGAGGTGTCCAACAGCAACAGAGGATGATGGCATATGCTAGCAAAATTACCTGGCCTGCCAGCCCAACCGATCCACGGCGCGACGTGATTTTTCCGTCCAGCTTTCTTTTTCCTGTCTTTATTTATTTATTTATTATTACTACTTACTTACTTACTTACCCTGCCAGCTCTCAGTTGTATGTATACAACTCATTCGTTTTTTTAAACATTATGTTTGGTGAAATGTGCGTGTCATGCCATTTCGTTTCACAAAATGTTTTGCTTATTTTAGTCTCTGGATGATGATGCCAGCATGGCGCTAGTACCCCGTGTGATTGCCTCCTGCGAGGACCGACCCGACCCGACCCGACCCAGCGTCGTGGTCGGTAGTCGTGTGTCTGTGCCCAATGCCGGCGTCCAGGCCCCAACGAAGAGCATGAGGAAGGAACCGAGCCCCACCGACTGGCATTGCCATGGCAACGCCACGCAACTCCTCGCCAGTCGCCACACCACATGGGTCAAAGAGGCACGCGGACCGGGGCCCACGCGTCGGTGGCCCGGGGTTGGTGCTGAGGACGCACTCCGTGCCTGCGTGCGCAGCTCAGGCTCTCCTCCATTCCAGTTTTAAAGCGCCGCACCCCCCACCGCCCCTCCTCTCTACCCTTCGTTCCGTCTACAACCTTCGCTCTCCTTCCCCAACGCGCACGCACACAACACTCCCGCGGCAGCGGCCATCCCGGAGCCGGCCGGCGAGGGCAGCACCAGGACGTACGGTGACGGATCGGCGACTCATTCGAGCGCCACTCCCATGGCGGACAAGGTATGTAACAACACGAGCGCCGATGATGCTTCTTTACCTGTTGTTTTGTTACTGGGGAGAGGTACTGAAATTGCGCGACTCTGTCCTGGTGGTTCAGTTCAATGGCGTCCGTACCGTCGATCTCTCTGTGCTGTGTTTCTCTCCACTCTTTTCTTTCCATTTCTCCTGAGAATTTGATGTTTTCAGATTAGAGGCCATTGGGTTTTCGGTTAGGAGTTCAGCAGGGACAGAGTCCAGGAGAAAAGAAATGGCCATTCTTTTGCTGATAGCATACGAGAAAAGGTGTTCAGAAATTCAGGGCATACACACCAGAGTTACGTATGTTTGATAGGGACACTAGAAAAAGCTTATTGGAGGGTTGGTGAATTGATGCACGCCATTTTTAGTCCAAACACAGATATAGTATAAGTAGCCTTAAAGTGTGAAACACTCAACCACAAGGCATAGGGAGGGTATGGCCGTATGGCGAGTGAAGTACAGAGCAAGCAAATGCTCCCTGGGTGAATCCAATTGCCTTTCCCCCAACTGCTTCCATTAGATGATGATGAAGGCTGACGTCTAGTTTGTCCATTTGTCTGGTTTTCGGTTTTCCACAGAGAGTCTTTTCAGAAAAGCTTCCATTTTTTTCAACCTTGGCTACTGTCGTTTTACGCATTTGTATCGCAATCGCTCGCTTTTCAAACATAGGATTGATTCATTAAGTCACAGCCGTCTTTTTTTCCCTGCCTTTTTTTTCTTCTGGTCCAGTTCATGTCCATCTAGACATGGTTTTTCCTTTCCGGTTTCAACGAGTTCGCTAGGAATGCACTGTCTAAAAAAACTGTCAATTTAATCAGAGTACTTATTGTTTGTACACAGTCGGATAATAGTACTGCATTTATTTTCATCATTTAATCCTTTGGAGATCTCTCTGCTGCAGATCTCCACGATCGTCCTCAAGGTTGACCTTGAATGCGAGAGATGCTACAAGAAGATCAGAAAAGTCCTCTGCAAGATCCAAGGTAATACACCATTCATTCATTCATTCATTCACGAATGCAGAGACGCGTCTGCGGTTCATAAAGTTGTCACACACACTGCCTGGTTACCTCGCCACATGTGGTCCCGATGTCACATGGCTGCATGAGCGGCAGTTGTTGGGCTGGCTCACCTGTCAGCTGCTGTTAACAACTGTTTTGTGTTTTTATTAATTACTATAATTATACTGTAATTAATTATGAACGTACTGTTATGTGCTGATGATTGACTGGCTGGCTGGCTGCAGGGGCATGAATCAGCATGGCTGATTGATTTCTGACTGATTTTTGGGTTTGCGCAGACAAGATGAACATCAAGACGATCTCGTTTGATGAGAAGAGCAATACCGTGACGATCTCCGGGCCGTTCGACGCTGAGATGGTCAGCAACAAGCTCTGCTGCAAGGCCGGCCGGGTCATCAAGGAGATGGACGTCAAGGGCGCCGGCGGCAAGGCCAAGGACGGCGGCGGCGATAAGGCCAAGGACGCTGGCAAACCGGCGGGCGAGAAGGGCGCCGGTAAGGCCAAGGAGGGCGGTGGTAAGGCTGAGAAGGAGGGCGCTAAGGCGGAGAAGAAGGAGGAGAAGGCCGAGAAGAAGGAGGGTGGCAAGGGTGACAAGCAGGATGCCAAGCCAGACAAGGCGGAGAAAGGCAACAAGGATGGGAAGGCGGAGGCCAAGAAGGTGAGGTTCGACCTCGACGGCGGCGTGGGGACGCGAAGCCCGGCAAGGCCATGACCAAGGCCGACCTTGGCCCGCTCCTGGAGAAGATGATGGCGGCCAAGGCCGGGCCCGAGCCGCCGCGCGGCGAGCCGATCGCGCCGCCGCCGATGATGGCGCCAGGCGCCGCGCAGGGCGTGGCCGTGCCGTCCATCTGGCCTGCGCCCGCCGGGTCCGTCTCTGGCTATGGCTACGAGGCGCCGCCGTCCTACTACGGCGGTGGCGTCGGCGGCGGCTACGGATACGGCTGCGGCTGCGGCGGGTACAACGGCTACTGCCGGTGCGGCAAGCCGGCGGCGCCTGGTGGGTACTATGGCGTGCCGGTGTACGACAACCAGGGGTGGTACTACGGCGGCGGTGGCGGCGGCGCTCGGCAGCCGTACTACCCTCAGCAGCAGCACTGCTGCGAGGACCCCAATGCCGGGTGCAGCGTCATGTGATGGCGATCGCCCGTGGACGGATGATGGAGAGACAGAGCAATCAGTGTGTGGTCTGGTCACACACTACCATGGCCAGTGCCGCCGTGCTGCCTTGCCGGAGGGAGAGAAAAACTCTTTTTTTTTTCTTTTTCACTGTGTCGTCTTGTTCTTGTTTATGCCTGTGGATTTTGTTTAATTATTTAGGGAGTTGAGTTGTGCATGTGAACAGTTGAGCTGCGATGCTCATGGTGTGTGTCTGTGATGAAGTATAATGAGAATACATACAGTACTTAGTAGTATATTTAGATGAAAGCATGGAACACCTTGAGTGCTCTTGGAAAGTCAAACTTGAACGTGGCATGATCATGGGATGCTAAAAGTGGCCTAGTAAGGGTCTTCTTCTTCTTCTGAACAAAAAATATTCTTGCACAATCCTCAAGCGTCCAGGCTGGCCCCTTGGTTCTCAGTTGGAATGGAGCACCATTTTTGAAGCAAAAAGAACAGAGCTGAATGAACTGCCGAAGTGACGAGTGACGGCTCGTGCCACAGCGACGAACGGAACTGGAAGCCTTTCGGTCACAGGCTCACAGCGAAACAAGATTCCTGAGAGTTTGGTGAGATTTCTCTGTCCGGTGGATCATGTCCGTCCAATCGACCAGGACGGACCGGCCAATCAATCAGTGAAGAGAATGAGCTCTGATCAGGCGTGCGTGCTCTATCATTCAGTCACCGAAACTCCCAGGCTGGCTGGCAGGCGCCGGCGGAAAGCGTCGGCGACAGGCTTGGAAATGGGGCGAGGCGAGCAGGTGGCTTCGTGGGAACTTCCGTCGTCTCCTTCCTTTGGACTTTGGGGGAGTGTAGAGCTGGGGCTGCCCATGGAAAGCCGAAGAAGCAGCTTCAGATTGTGCCGGGCCATGTCTCGCCTTTTCATTCTTGGCAATGGTAATGATGGGAGACGGTCCATCCGCCCATGGTAGCAGCAGCAGTATCTAGCCAGATGGATGAGTAGCTAGCTTGCTATATTGAGCTCAGGAGGAAAGGGGCTTTTTGCGCTGTTGAACGGATGCTGCACTCTTTTCTGGTGTTGATTGAATGGAATGGATGTCTCGTGCTACAGTGTCTGGTGCACGGCAATGTCATCATGAAGTGAAGGATTGGCATGGCATGTTCTGCTTCTGCCTTGCAATTGCACACTGCAATTGCCTGGACCACGGTGCACGGTCCCGAATGAATGGATTGGATGGTCAGTGGTCAGGTCACAGTGACGGCCGGCCGGACTTCAGTTTCAGGACGTGGCCCTTGGTCCCGGCATAGCATGGTTCCACTCTCGTCATTCACCGCTCACACCGGTGGTTGGTGGGTGGAAGAGCACGCGGGTGGAAGTTGTAACTGGTGCCCGTGCCCGCTCAGCTTTGTGATTAGGCGCTTGAAGCTGATGCTCACATCCAGTTCTAGTGTTGTTTCTCGGCACAAATATTGGCGGGAGATCCTCTTTTCTCCGGGCTTCATCGACACCGGCCCAAGCGCCTCTATGAAACTACCATGTTCGCGGCTCTGCGACGCCGGTTGCCAAATGCGAAGCACAAGGATTTTGACATCTCGATGGCATTGGTGACGTGCCAACTCTGGAATGAAGGTAACACTAAAGCTTTGTTGGGATATAGTTGGATTTATATCATCCGTATATGTCGGGTGGATTGGAGTAAAATTTGAACTTCACATAGATTTAGGTGAATCCGATAAAATCCAAACAAGAACTAAAATAGAACACTAAGAACTAAGATGGAGCCAAGTACGCCGCCTCTCTCGGATGCTTAGCCTGTCGCCACGAGCCACACCAATTGGCATAGACGTAACCGCCTCACCGCAGTCTGGCGACTCCATTAGCAAGAGGATAATGTGGTTTGCTAGCAAGGCGATGCGTAAGGCGCCATCCCTGTTGCTGCCACTCGATTCTACGCTGCCGCACCACAACAAGAGAATCACCGCTCCACCGCTCTCGCATGTCTCGATCGCCAAGCGGTAGGAAATGTTGGTGATGTAACATCTGAGGTTCATCGGTGGATGGACGGAGCCCTCCACGACGGCAAAAAGGAGGCCAACGACAACTTCCACGAGGACCCCAACCCCTCACCTAAGGAGGCGCAACGAGAGCTCTTCGTAAGAGAGGAGACGAGGTGGTCAACGCGCCGCGCAAGCCATCGCGTCTGATCGTCGGTGACGACTAGGTAGTTTGGCTAGTGAGTAATAACGTATTTATCTCTTTCCGCTAGGAGGGCTGAACTGAGTGTATAACTCTATTTACCCCCTAGTGCATGTTATGAGGTGCGCAGCGGAAAACGGCCCAGCTCGTTGTATCACAAGCAAAACGGGCCTAGCACCCAGGTCCAACGGAGCAACACATATAAAGGCTTGGGCCTAACTCAACCCAAAAGACTAGCCTGATAGGTGAGGACTGCCCCATCCTATATGTTGTGCTCCCCCTCCATCGACTACCGATGTGGGACTAAACCCAACAATCTCCCCCGTCACACATTGGACCCAACTCTTCCATCACATGACAACCCATGTGATCTCATAGAAGATTTTTTACAGGCCCCGAGTATTAATTCTCAGTCACAAGGCTTTTCGTGACCCTTTAGAGACACGGGCTCCCCCGTCAACATGTGACCTGGAGATGTTTTCACAGGTTTTCCGACCTTCGGCTCTGATACCACTTGTTATGAGGTGCGCAGCGGAAAACGGTCCAGCTCGTTGTATCACAAGCAAAACGGGCCTAGCACCCAGGTCCAACGGAGTAACACATATAAAGGCTTGGGCCTAACTCAACCCAAAAGACTAGCCTGATAGGTGAGGACTGCCCCATCCTATATGTTGTGCTCCCCCTCCATCGATTATTCGAGAAAAAAAATCATATTTTGTTTCTTCTCCTCCATGCCCGCGTAGCCGGCCTCCTCCATGCACCCCACGCCGATCTCAACCAATTGAGCACCGCGGCAATGAACACGACAAACAACTTTGAGTGGTCGGACCTGGCCTCAGCCGCTTTCCCCTCTGTCTCTTGGCATTCTCTAGTCCTTGGGTTGGCCCAACCAGTTAGCTATGGCATGCTTTTTAGCCTAGCCCAACATGACGTCCCAAACCTCCCGGTAGGTCATCTGGGTAGTCGGCCAAGCACGAAACCTAGTTTGAAACTACGCTAGTGGGTCATGCCAGGCCGAGCGATATAAATAGGCATTTTATACCTCCCTGTTAATATAAGAAAAATATTGCTATATTAGGGGGCCATGGCCCCCAGCCCACTGGGTCATCACTGTGTGTGTTATAACTGTTTCTATTACCTGTGGATGTGCATGTCCTCAGCTGGCTACATTTGCATGTGTGCCAAGCTGGTCGTGTTGGTGTTCATCCACGATAGCCTCAACCAGATCAACCTTGCACGCGTGTCATCTCTTGATATCTTCTACCTGATGGTGCTCGATAAAGAACTACTCCAATTTAGCTTACCTCAATATAACTCTATACATATTGTTTTTTCCTTAAGACCATACTCCTCCATCCCAAAAATAAAGTCGTTCTACGACTTGGTACGAGTACCAAGGAAACGAGCCATTGTCTGCATTACCCCTATGTTTGCAAACAAAAAACCTTTATTAACTATTGTGCAGATGAACGGATACACACAATCTTCAGGTTTTGGTGCTTCTGATTCTTGCTGACAGAGAGTACGACAGTAGCTAGGCATAGCTGGTGCACTCTACAACGACTTTCTTTACGGGACAAATTTTGAACTCTAGAACGACCTTTTTTTTTTTTTTTTTTGGATAGAGGGAGTATGTCACATGAGGGGCATATGCCCTTAGGGGTAAAAAAGGAAGGTCATATGGAACATCTGATCCTACTGAGGAATTTTACAATGATTTTGGGTGACATGTGTAGATATATCAATTGCAACGTGAGGCTTGGGTGGAAAAAATATTAAAAAAAAAACATGTGGCTTTCCATCTACTTATACGACACTAGTAATCCTATGCGGTCTAAGTAGAAGTGTGATGAAATGTGGATGAAAGTGGAAATAAACAATGTTATATATTGGTAATTTGGAATGACAAGACAAAGATATGAATTTGTAACGTGGTAGAGTCATGCAATTACAAACTAAGGCAAGTCTATTGCAACCCTCTGTTAGTTGTAATGTCAGACACATGATACTAATTAGAGGGTTAAAACTTAAAAAAACATGTCACATGTGCTGTAGATCTAGATTTTTGCATTAACGATGAACACGTTGTAAACTTTAATAGGTCGAACTCAAATTATTGGAAGAGAGTAATATATAATTACTTAAAATATATAGGCAAAACGATATTTTTGTTATATCATGCGGATTTGTCACAAAGGGTATGCTGTGTTGGCTTCTAATGCTTGTTCTCAACTAAAAAATATAACAAACCAAAACTGAGGCTTTGTTGAAGTCAAATATTGTTAGCGAAAGTGCCGGTTGGTTACAACAGCCTCAGTAGGATCTCAGGTATTTCAAAGATGCTCATAGAAATAGAATTTATCTGTGTGTTGTATGCTTGTACTCTCTCCGTTTTAAATTGTAGTTCACTTTAGCTTTTCTAGATACATTGATTTGGTTATACATCTAGTTATATACTATGTCTAGATATATAGTAGCAAAAGAAATGGATCTAGAAAAGATAAAAAGTGAACTAAATTTTGAAACGGAGAGAGTGTATTTTTTAAAGAACAGTGAAGGGTTGTTGAAGTCAAGATAAAACATGTAGACATATACTCCGTATTTGGTCGAGTGTCATATGTCCATAACGTAGTAACTAGTAAACGTATTTTTACGGAGAGAGTATATTTTTTAAAGAACAGTGAAGGGTTGTTGAAGTTAGGATAAAACATGTAGACATATACTCCGTATTTGGTCGAGTGCCATACTCCCTCCGTCCCCGTAATAATACTAGTCGCTCTAGGAATCAAAATTTGTCCCCCGAAAGCATGTCGTTCTAGCTTCTTAGCCTTAGTCCCACCCTACATCACGTACACCATCTAATCAGCCATGCGTTCTCTGCCTCCCTGTCTCCCACTATCACACGAATAAAGAAACTAAAAAAAGGTCGTGGGAGGAGGCTTTATCCTTCCATCCCTCAGCGTGGAGCTCCCGGCGCCTCCGGTGGACAAATCTAACGTAAAACAGCGCAGTAGAGAGAGAATACGCGTGGGAACTAAAGTAGGGGTATGCCGACGACTTTAGCCATCGTCATTGGTAGTTGTGCTAGATCCTAAAACGACTAGTATAGCGGGACGGAGGGAGTATGTCCATAACGTAGTAAACGTTTTTTATCTCTTACACAAATTTAATAAATTTCTACAGATTTGCTAAACTCCGACATTAAACATTGATGAGTCAATTCTTTGCCAGTAAATTGATTGACGACTAAAAATTTGCTCTGCCATGATTTTGGTTTGTAGGAAGGCAACAATGGCAACCAAAGTCAGCAAGCATTCTGGTGGAAACCTCGGCAGCCGAACGCGGACCAGCCCACCTGCGACTGCAAGTCTACTGTCCCGGCCCGGCAAAAAGTAAACGCAGCGCACGGCTGGGCCTTACGAGCAGGGGAGCACGTGCAGAGGCAGAGCACAGTTGTTCGGCCAGTTGCACACGGCCCATTGGAGCCCTTCTGCGAGTTGTGGACCCTCCCTTCTGGTGGGCCTCTTTTGATTTACACCACAGTGTGACCGCAAGGTCCATTTGGGTGTTTGAGGGACTCTCATCCGAAGTTCAAAACCGCACAATTCCTTTTCTTTTCTTGTATATCTTACGAAAAAGGACTGGAAATAAAAAAAATCAAAGTGGAAACTCCTCTCGGCTTCAGATATTCTGATGAGGATACATCAATCCACGACTATTACAAAGGGATAATATGCGGACAGCACACACAGCCATCACCTGAAGCTCTGATCAACGAACCAAAAGCCACTGTCAGAAATGGCTTTCATAAACAACCAAGGGGCAGTGTGAATGTAAATGACACTGAAAATGCCGTAGACGGCACTAATAGAACAGGATCCATCAAATCAATCCATCATTGATTGGTTCTGGGAAGTTTTGGAGCCTACACAGTTGAGTGAGCTGACAACCAATCCAAACCACTAGGAGTAGTTATGACCGAGAACTGATGAACCATTGCAGTTCATCTTCAGTCTATCAGTTCTGCCTCCATTTTCCACCATGGAAGTTTCGTTCAGTCCTACGATTTCTCGCCATTCTTGCAAACAGATGGCACTAGTCTTCCGCATGCTCTGTCGCGCGTTTCTTCCGCTGCCGTGCGTGCCGGTTCACGAACTCCGCGACGTCGCCCACAAACTTCTTGCTGTCCGGGAGGTCGTCCAAGATGTAGAACGCGTGGATGGCGTCCGGGTACTCCGCCACGGTGACCTCCTCGGCGCCCGCGGCGCGGAGCGCGTCGGCGTACGCCCTCTGCCTGTCCTGGTGCACGTCCCACCCGCCGACGCAGACCAGCGTGGGCGGGAACGTCCGCCACCGGTGCTCGCCCGCGCCGGCGTCGCGCATGATCGCGGCGGGCACGTTGGCGGCCTCGTGGTCCCGCGCGTGGCGCCGGGGGCAGGAACGCGCGCCACAGCCACGCCAGCCGCTCGGGGCCTCCGAACGGGGCGTTGCGGAGCCGCAGCTCCGACTCCGTCGGCACCTCGCCGCCGAAGAAGGGCTGCACGGTGACCAGGCCCGCGACGGCATCGGGGAGGCGCGCGGCGACGTGGTGGGCGATGTTTCCGCCGGCGCTGTCCCCGACCACGAAGACGGCGGCGGGAGAAGATGGAGACGGCAGCGCGCCGCCGGCGCCGGCGAGGACCCACCGGAGGGCCGCCTCGCCGTCGTCGTACTGCGCCGGGAAGCGGTGCTCGGGCGCGAGGCGGTAGTCGACGGAGACGATGACGGCTGGGATGGCGGACGCCAGGCGGCGGCACAGCTCGTCGAACTGCGCCGACGCCGCGGAGTGGAAGACGAAGCCGCCGCCGTGGAAGTACACAACCACCGGGAGCTCTTTGCCGCCGGCGATCTCCGGGACGAAGAGCCGGGCGCGCAGGTGGTCGGTGACGGCGTGGTCCGTGGATGCCACGCCGCCAACGGGGGCCGTCGGGGTGGGTGCCGCGGTGCGGTCGAACAGGGAGAGCAGGAAGCGGTTGACGGTGCCGTCGCGGCGGAGCGAGGCGGCGTGCAGCGTGGAGGCGGCGCTCACAAGCAGCCGCGCGCGCCACGGCAGCGGGGGGCTTCCCCTGGCCGCGGCGGCGGGTCAGGCGCGGCCATCGATCTCCCTGTCCCTCGGTTTCTCTGGCTGGCAGTTCGCTGGCGCTGATGATAAGGGCAGCGGCGCTCACGAGTCCTTGTCGCGATTTAATCATTGAAAATTTGATTTGAGAGATGTTTATAACCGCGAAAACATACTACTCTCCAGGATCGTCTCTCGTGTCGACGTCTTGAACTCACTCATCTAAAAAAAAAAAAATCAGATTAGTGAACCCTGATAGTTGTAGTTGTGCGTGAGGTATAAGTATCGGATGAAATTTGCAATAGCCACGGCTACACTTTTTCATCTTCAGGCCGAATCAGAGGAAAAACAAATACTCCGCATGCTAAACGCCTTGCGGCACCACCGTGGTAGTTTGTAATCTTTTTCACATGGCGCAATTTGGTTGGAAACCCTGATATTTTTTTTTTCCAAATCAGTTGCCTATTTTTTTCCGAATCAGCTGTCTATGATACGGTCCGGGTTGAAGTTGCCAAGTTGCAGAAACGACTACTCCCTCCATTTTAAATTATAAGTTATTCTAAAAATATTAGTTAGTAAAAATATCTTAAGTTTGACCAAAAATTATACGAGGAGAAATACAAAAGATTTATGACATCAAATAATTATACTACAAAAATATAACTAATAAAGAATGTAACGATACTTAGTTGGTATATTAAATATTACTATTTTATTATACGAATTTGGTCAAACATATGATGTTTTGAATCTCCAAGATTATGCTTTAGTTGGCTAAAGTTATGCTTGGCATGTTGAGTTCGTTTTCATTATTATCGTTCTTAAAAATTAAATTAAAAACAAAAAAGGCATATAAATTGTTGTTTCGTGCTGCAAATTGTATTGTCTTTTTCTTTCAGGTAGCAATGTAATCAGTGGACGCTATTTTTTGTCTTTTTTAGAACTACACATTAGAATACAGACGCACATACATCAGCCGACGCTAATATCAGGGTGAAGCAAGGAAGAACCTGTGCACGGCCCATGGGCTGAAATATGTAGCTAGTAAACGGGCTGGCCTGAGGATTTGACGTGAGTTTAGATACGGTGGCGGACATGACGACGGTGCCTGCCTGATTGGATGCCTCGTCTGGTCTAAATACCACATCGCTTGGATTGCCAATTTACGAAACGAGAGGTGAAAAAATAAAACGAGGCTGCGGGCGAGCGGAGCAACTCGACCTTGCGCTTGGGGCAATGGCGTCCCAATGAAGTAATACCGAGGCGCGTTCATTTGCTGGTTGAAAACTATTTCCATACATCTTATTGCCCTTCGGGGCAATTTTTTGGAAGGGCTACCCTTGCCAGGGAAAGCCCAACAACTCATTACTTAATGATTTTTATTTTTTGACATGCTTAGAGCAACTTCAAGGGAGCTTCATTTATTTCTTTGAAAAAAAGATCCAAAAACCAAGACTTTTTTTGAAGAAATGCTATTTTATATAAATTCATATTAAATTTAATTTTACAAATCCATATAATTTTACAAATCCATATAATAGCAAGTGTTGGACTTCAATTTTTTCTTAAAAAACCATATAGGACAACAAAAACTTCTTGATTCTGAAACAGAAAACAGAAAGCTGCATAACCATATGGGCTAGGCATGATCGAGGCATGTAAAAACATATATATGGGCGGCCCATGTAGAAGATTTATTATTTGTTGTGGAAACAAGTACCGTTGGAGTTTCTCTAAATGCTCATATCAGTAAATGCATATAGTTGTAGCTGTATTTAAAAAAAAGATATAGTTGTAGTTATAGTTCGAGGCACGGCGCCCGCCCGAGGCACAGTTTTTGACCTGGCTGGCATCCCCAAGTATTAACACCCCCTCGACGGAGGAGGCTGCGGTGACGAGGGGGGAGGAGCGCTAATGGGGTGGGGGGTGGGGTGGGGGTGTGACGGCGCCAAGCAGGGGAAGGGGCCGGCGGCCTTGGGCGTGAGAGCCGGGGCTCGCTGAATCCCCCGTGTGCCCTACGGCTTGTCGACGGAGCAAAGACAAATCCAAAGACGCGGATCGATGGCGGCCCCCGCCCGTGGTTGGAGCCAAGCCGCGTAGCCGCCGAGGGCTCGCCCGCCGCCAAGCCGCCTGCCCGCTATCGCTCACGGTCGACCACGAAGCTGGCCGCCGCGCGCACCCGCCGAGGGAGCTCGCCCCCCGGCTCACGCCGCCGGCGGGAACTCACTCACACCGCCGATGGAGCTTCGCGCCGGCGACCTCACGCTCTCTGCGCCCCGAGTGACAACGGCGACTTCGGCGCGATGGGTGGTGGCGCTACTTCCCTTTCCCCTCCGTTCGTGGCCTCATGTTGGCCTGGTCCGTTGGCCTTGGCGTGCTTTACCGGGCCGGGCCGGGCCGATTTTTGGCCCATGGGACATGCCCGCTCGAGGTCGCACCGCGAGCCCGGCGGCCCGTCCCGCCAGGGCACGACATAGCACGAGGCGTGTCGGGCCGGGCCGGGCCAGCCCGTTGGAAATCTATAGTTGTAGTGAGGCGAACGAAATCTGCAATAATGAGCCATCTTGATCATTAGCGTTAGACCATTTTTTCCCGATATACTTCCTCGAACCCAGAATATAAGGCGATTAATTTCTTTTGACACCAAATTTGACGACGTCGTTTTTTTTTAAAAGGTTTATGAAAAAATGTCACTTGTTTTGTCGTTGCTTCCTTTATTGATAAAAGTCCTTCAAGAATGACTAAAATTTTACAATGTTTACAACATTTTCATGATGCTCTAGCACTTTCAGAAAGAAAGTAAACCAGTGGTCACAGCCGCATGCATGCACTTGATGGTACTCGTTGGCAGCTGACTCTGGGCAGAATGATGGATCGATCTCTTCAGCGGCGTCGTACAACTTCCACTAATAATCATGAGAAATGCGCAAATGATCTGTCAAGTCACGAGTCAACCATCCTTTTGGCGGCCATGGCATGGCAGCCGACCGGGCACCACCTGAAGCACTAGCCAGCAATTAAAGATATATTCTGTGGTGGAATGGAATTGAAGTTTGTGTGTGGAACCAAAGATACTATGTACGATCGATCGGTCCATGAAATGTCACAACACGTGACATGTCCCCGGCCTCCGGTAGTAGCATGCGTAGGTAGGTCGTAGGCCATTACCCATGCGAATATGCGATGATGAAGCTACTAGATCGAAATCGAATGGCTGTGTGATGATCATCATCATTGGTATGATCTCTACGCGAATCCGCAACAGGGAGCAATATTGTTTTGCAGCAGTCAGCAGCAGCAGTGTGCCAGTGTTTGTGTACAATTCATGCACTGTTGGCCATCATGAATCCATGATGGTGGAGCGCAATCGTGCGTCGCTATTTGGTCGGTCGGTCCAGTGCCTGCTGGGCTCCGCCGCTCCATCCATCGATTCCCGGCCGCCAGTCACCACCAGTAGGCTTATTACTGGCGGCGTGGATCGACCGACGGGCAGGCCGGCCGGCGCGGTGACCCTTGTTGGGATCTCATGGATCTCTAACTATTTTTTTTTTTCGAAAACGTGCATATTGCAAGTGCTGTATTAAGAGAAATCAGAGTTTAACATTATAACCATTAGCTTGTTGGCGAGATGCCGTCAAGCGTAGTGGCAACACACATACACAAATCGCCGGCTCTAACGGCGCCGCTGAAACGGTTGTACTAAAAGGCAAACAATTGTGCGACTATGAGGGCCGGGAGGGGACGACTACTGAATAGCGGTTAGAAGGGGCCTTAGGACCCGAAAGCCCGCCGCACACCATTCCTCCGCCTGTGTCCGGATCCTCCCTGCGAGGACCACCGGCGTGACGGAGATGTTGTCGAATGGCGAGATGCCGGGACGATCTCTAGCTACTCAACGGCGCGCGGCCGGCGGTGCGCCAGCCCCATGGACTGATGGACATGACATCGTCAGATGACGCGACAGGAATGTTAGGAACGAGCGACCACGCACATCGATCATATATCAAGCACCGTAGTACGATGCGAGATCTAGATTTGACCCAAAAAAAAAAAAAGTACGAAACAAGATCTAGATTTGACTAAGAAAGGCCGTGCAGTGAGGTCGCCAGATTGATGCTTTGATTTTCTTTGTTCTTGTTCGACAGCGCGATCGAGATGGTACAAGGTTATTGCCTATTGGTAACTGGAGTATATGCTTTCAAGAGCGTGTCAACTCTCAGCCACAGCGAGCCAGGACATAATAGACAATTAGCAGCTACTACGGACTACGACGAGTGCCGTCGGCGCAGCATGGCAGCTAAAAAATCCTAGAAAAATCCCGGCCGGCCGGCCTGACATGCATCTCCGGCCGGCATCCGGCCATGCATCATCATCATCTGAACGAAAGCTACGGCTATGTTACCAACCAGTTGCCTGATGGACCGGGAACCCACCCCCGCCGGCCGGCCGGCCGGCCGGCTTCGTCTCTACGACCGACGTCATCCGCATTAATCCCCGGCGCCGCCCGCCCACGCGCGGCCTCACACTGCCGGCCGTCGCTCACGGCCGGCCGGCCTCACGCACTGCACCGCGCGTACGACGTAACTCAGCTCGAACTCGAATATAAAAAATAATTAATCCACTAATCACCGTCAAATCACCATCACCATCACCATGTGATGATGTGACTGCCTCGTCAACCAAGTGCAATCAGTCCAAGGAAATGATGATCCTGCCGGATCGATCTCCTTCTGAATGACTGAATCTCAACATTGCAATGACAGTGGAGGTGCACACGCCACACATCGCAATCGAATCAGTCAATCTAATGTAAGCAAGTATATAGGAGATATTTTCTTCGCCTCAGTTGCTCTACTACTAATCTCGAGCTCATCATGCTTGCCACTAGGGGTTGCTTTCTGGACGAAACGAGTACTGCCACCTGTGGCGAGCACCGACGCGTCACTACTCTGACAAAGGTACTTGATCGATGAAGAATGGAGAA
The DNA here is from genome assembly GCA_015847255.1 of Hyparrhenia diplandra. Classification (NCBI taxonomy): domain Eukaryota; kingdom Viridiplantae; phylum Streptophyta; class Magnoliopsida; order Poales; family Poaceae; genus Hyparrhenia; species Hyparrhenia diplandra. Next base: position 89,720 of record JADLZK010007788.1, on the reverse strand, counting down.
GAGATGCAGCAAGCAGACGCTGGGTAAAAGAAACTAATTGTTAGCACTGTTAAAGAACCAACAGATCGACGATCACTGTCAATTTCACTGCACATCCCCTTCGATCGACCACTCCACAGCTCGCTCGTGTCAAGGCACATGCTGAGTAATGTCAGATATATATCATCTAATAAATAAACCGTCTACAGTACGCTACACTGGTTGTGTAAACTTAAACTCTGACACATTATTATATATATAAGAATAATGACATGAGTAGGGCAGCAGGCACTTTTCTCCTCACTAACTAGGGGATCATGGCCGTCAGCATCACTATGCTTTTGTATATAATGTCGCTTACTTTTCCGCTTAATGACGATGCGCGTGATATTACAAGCCACAGATTTCACTAACCCTGACCAGCCGGCCCGTATGCATGTTCCATGTGGAAAGGAACTTGTAACCTGCAAGGTCTTGGGTCCCCACCCGGTGGAGCAGTACCTGTTGCACTCCAAATTATTATTGACTGTGGAGCTACTCTCTCGTTTTAAATTATAAGATGTTTCTGATTTTTTAGATGAATCTGTAGCTTTTGCTATGCACGTGTCTATATATAATTTGGAATAGAGAAAATACTAATCAATTCGTTCTGAATTATAAATTATTTTTATATAGGAGTACACACCAATGATGAATATCTACTTAGAAAATTAAAATATCTTATAATTTAGAATGAAGAGAGTATGCTAAATAAATATTCAAATCCCGCGTCCCGCTAATGATCAAGTCCAAGGACAATCATGGCAAAAAAAAAAAAAAAAAAAAAAAAACTTTATTTCATTGTTGCAAATTGCCATGTCATTGGGTGGGAATGATCAAGTGGAGCACCCATTAAAAAAAGGAACACGGTAATTTGTTGCCTTTGAGCTGAAATAAAAGCACAATTATATTGCACAAATGGCTTAACTAAGGGACATTATTGTTGGCTCATTATGACTCATGCATGCATGATGCATACTTTTTAGAACGAACGAAAATTCTGAGCTACGGAGCATTTTCAAATCAAATCAATTGTTAGCCGACACTAGTATGTACAAAATCCAAGTGTGAAACCTAGGAAATATGCAAAAAGGGGCAGTGCACAAACTTGGGCACTTCAGTCGATGCCACTTGGCGGGCATCGTAGAGGCTTTGACCTAGATATGTTGGGTAGCAGCCGATGCTGCATTTTGCACCACTAGAAAGGAGATGCCTGTTTTCGGGGGTGGTTGGCCGTTCGTGGCCAAAGAGGCTATGGTTTTTATTTTGGATCTATACTCCTCTTGTTTAGTGGAATGGGTGACACATTAAAATTATCCAATCTGTCTCTTCCTAAGAAATATTACTCTATTCCACTAAAAAGGAAATCTTAATCTGTTTTTGGTTTTTGTAGATATGTACGATGTGTGTAGATATATTATATGCTAGATCTACATAAATATAGCAATAGAAAAACCAAGATGATTTATACCTTGAAACAAAACGAGTAGCTATAAGAGAAGAGAAACAAACAACAACGAAAAGTATGTCAATGCTAAGACCAGTAAGCAATTTTGTTATTATGAAAAGAAAGATCAGTGTCAATTCACCTCTCACTGTCTCCCAAGATATTTGCAGTTGAAACAAGCGCGCCTGCTAACAGTCTTCGCCGTTGCTGTACGTAGCGCCGTAGACACGTCACAGAAGCGGTCAAAGGACCCAGGACACGTCAGGCTCACCTCCTCCACGTCCTCACTCCTACGTGGCATCCATCCCGGGGGACCACCGCGTGGATCACGCACCCGATCACGCGTCCCCGGCCCACGTCGACGGCGGACCCGCCAGCGTGGCGGAAACGGACGGCATCGGCCAGCGCCGGCTGGCCCCTAGACTTATCGACAAACAAACGGCCGGCGGCGCGACACGTCGCCCCCTCGATGCGTTCTTATCCCCACGATGCATCCCACGAACGCTGCCCCCATTCAGTCTCCACTCCCCTCTCAAACCCCCCGCTCGATCTCCCTCCCACTTCTTCCCAGCTCGAGCTCCGCCTCCGTTGCTCTCCAGCTCTCTCCTCTAGACGTTCTTGCTGCGTTTTTGGATCGTTTTGGTCAGGCTCAGCTCAGCCTCAGCTCGTCGGAGTTGTTTGACTTGACGACCGGCGGGACGACAGTGCTGTTTGGTGGGTGGGCAGCGATGCCGGACTCGGACAACGAGTCCGGCGGGCCGAGCAACGCGGACTTCTCGTCGCCGAGGGAGCAGGACAGGTTCCTGCCGATCGCGAACGTGAGCCGGATCATGAAGAAGGCGCTGCCGGCGAACGCCAAGATCTCCAAGGACGCCAAGGAGACGGTGCAGGAGTGCGTGTCCGAGTTCATCTCCTTCATCACGGGGGAGGCCTCCGACAAGTGCCAGCGAGAGAAGCGCAAGACCATCAACGGCGACGACCTGCTCTGGGCCATGACCACGCTCGGCTTCGAGGACTACATCGAGCCGCTCAAGCTCTACCTCCACAAGTTCCGCGAGCTCGAGGGCGAGAAGCAGGTCGGCGTCGCGGGCTCCTCCTCCGGCGGCTCGCAGCCGCACACGGAGACCACGCCGTCGTCAGCGCACAATGGCGCGGCCGGGCCCGTCGGCGGATACGGCATGTACGGCGGACCCGGAGGGGAAGCAGCGGCATGATCATGATGATGGGACAGCCCATGTACGGCGGCTCCCCGTCGGCCGCGTCGTCAGGGTACCCGCAGCCACCGCACCACCAGATGGCCATGGGCGGGAAAGGTGCCGCGTATGGCCACGGCGGCGGCTCGTCGTCGTCGCCGTCAGGGCTCGGCAGGCAGGACAGGTTGTGACCGACCGTCGCCGTCCATGCTTGCACCGCCGGCTTCTAGCTTTGCTTGGTGTCAGCAATAATTAGCGCCGGCCTGCTGGTTAAATTAACCTTCGTTTTCTTTTTGTGGTAAGTAATGTTGTGCTGAATGGAGATATGGTTTAAGATAGTTAACCTCTCGGCCGGTAATCTTCCCATGATTTGTACTCGTAAGCTGCTGCTAAACTGAGCTATGGCAAACGGCGAGTAGCCTTGCCCTATGACACAAATGCTGTCATTGACATGCTTAGCTTACATAGTATGTTATGACTCTGGTAACTACTGATCGTGACATTTTTTTACTATTTTGTTACTCTCATTCCTGTCTTAAAACTACTTATTAATTGGTGCTTTTCTTCCACTGCTGTTGAGATAATTTTAAATTTTAAGATGTCATGTCACGTGATGACAAGTGTCGGCACTAGCTTAATCATTCAAAAGGGGGAAAAAAAATGATACCACCACCATTTGAAGTTGTAATTGTTTTTATTTTTTCTACTAGGTATATAATTTTTGCTTTGCACCTAGCTAGATATACGTTATCTAGATACATAGAAGCCATGCATCTAAAAAAATGTTACAGTTTGGATTAGAGTGAGTATATGACAAGTAGCATCGAATCCTTGGGCCCAGACTTTCAGTCATCCTTGTTAGTAAAGTCGTTTGGAACAGAAAAATGTAGGAACACTAAAAAAATCCCATACTCTAAATATGGTCTAATCTTGTATTACCGATACTGAGTTTTTTTTTTTTTTAGAATTAACTTGTTTGCAGCCAGGAAACCTTTTAAGAATAGTTGCAGGTAAGAAACTTGAGACTGATGTGGACCCTGATTTAGCGTCTGTTGCAAGTTGGCAGCAGGATAGTTTAGTGTGTGTTTTGTTTTTCTTGACAAGTCGCTTTACTAAGCACTAGTATTTGTGGAGGCATGTGCACATGACAGTTTCTCGTCAGGAAGCGTTACATCAGATTTAAGACAGCCCCTTATCATGACCCTTTCGTACTAGCTTCCGTCCATGCCAATTTGGTACTGGCTTTCCTTCCCACAGGCATCAAACACCTTGGCAATAGGGATACCAAGATCGATGATGATGGCAACTAAAAGTTCTTCAGAATCATGGAATCGTCACACTTTTTTTGTGATTCACCCGTATTTTATCAAGAGGAAGCCCAAACAAGTATAACAACGTCTAGCCAAAATGGCGATGAGACATCACGGCCGACCGAGCCAGGGAACCTATCTACTGGTGACAGAACAATGCCCTTGCTGAAGGATGCGAAAATAGATCCGGTGGCAGAACACTGGAACAGAATCACAATACAAGAGCATATATACCAGACTCCGGATCACCGTATATGCTCCCTTTTCAGTATATATTCTTTATTATCCAGCGCATCATCAGAAATCTTGACACATGGACATCAGTAGTGTCGGCACTTAACAATGGGACATATAAAAAATATATATAAAAAATATCTGGGGACCGCATCTGCATCACATCCTTAATGTGCAAGAAATGACATGCAATTAAATCGCTGATCTTTGAGCAGTCACCATCTCACTATCAATATGATGGAATAAAAAAGCTAATGTTTTTGTTATCCTCCCTGTCATGCAATGCCATGGCATATGCATATGCGATTTGCCATGGCAAGGATAAGCAGCAGGGTGGAGCATTGTTAGTTGCACTTAGCTTTCACTCACAGGCAGCAGCGAAAGGGGGCAGACAAAACACAAGGCAGGCACGATAAGGATGGATAGCTCACTGGATGAATAATGGAGGAGCATCTGGTTTGTGCAGGGAAATGCAACACCACCTCGATGTTGCCAAGAAGGGAGAGCGCCTGCCTGCATTTCCTGTCTGGCATTTCGTTGCATGGAGATGGAGGCTTGGTTTGACGTTTCTAATTAGGTTCCGGTCACTGTCCCTCTTGTATGGACTGTAGTGTAGAACACAGTTTTTTTTCCCCATCCATACGGGCACATATTCTTCTAATGTTGACCACTGAATGTGTATCGGGAGAGCACATGTTCTTAATGGTAGATTTTACTTTTCCTTGTAGTCTACCTTCATGGTTTTAAATTTTAGAGTAAAATGCAAGAATAGACCATTAACTTATGCTGTTATCTCATTTTAGGCCATCAACTTTAAAAGTGTATTTTTTGGTCCAAAATCTTCGCTTATGCTGCATTATTAGGCCAAAGCCCGTCTAGTCAAGTGTTTCCGCCTACGTGTACATGCCACGGTGGCGTCCTAACGGGCCGGCCCCAGCCTTTTGTCATGGGCGCCAAAGGGCGGCCATGCGAGTGGCTAGAAGGCGGGGCCATCAGCCCTCAAATTGTGGAGATCGGTTTCCTATTTTTTAGAGTCCTCGGGTTTTGTTACGGCCACATGGCTAGTTTCCTAATTAAGATTAGATTGAGTACTTTCTAAGTTTGCTAGAGCCAATGGCTATATATAGTTCTTGTACTTTCGGCACTTGAGGATTAAGCAATAGAACATCAATCAAATATCTCTCTTCCTCTCCAATGACTCTCAAACGCTTTTAGAGTGCTACCCTAGAACTTAAGCTGCCGCGCGCGAGGGGTATAACCTCGCCGGAGAAGACACTATCCCCATGGACCCAACGTCCATGACACCTTTTTACAAATGCCCCCTTCAAATTCTTACCCCAACAGAGCTGCCACGCAGTTGCTTGCCGCCGCCGCCCTTGGCCGGCCTTCCAGGCGCATCGGACGCCACCTCCCCGCTTGTCTTGCCGTCGAGTGAAGCTCCTGCGTGTCGCCCACGTATTCCTTGACCACCGTATGAAGCCCGACACTGTCGTCTTTCCTCTTTTCCTTATCCGTCGCCGCCAACGTCCTTCTGCTCCGCCGCGTTGTGCCGTCGTAGTCGTGCCCCAATCCACCAAATTGACCGTGCCACCAGCTTCGCAGTTTCCTTGCGCATCTCCTTCACCTGCTCGCACCATGCAATCCCATCGAAATCGCCCGGCGCAACGCCTTCTTCCTTGTTGCCGGCGGAGCGCCACCGCGAGTCGCCTCACCAACGGCGGCTTGTTCTTGTGAGCTTCGTGATGGGCCGTCTTGTGTTTTAATTTTTCCTTCATGTCCTGATGCTCGTGCTCTCGACGGTTTCAACAGCCGGAGCTCCGTCCCGCCAGAACGTCGTTGTCATCGCCGGAGCTTGCCGCCATTGTCACTATCATCGCCGCTAGCCCACCTATGCCTCGTCCTCGTCTTAACCAGTGCGAGCAATGTAGTCGTGGTGAGCTCCTGGTCATGGTCATGGTCGTGGTCATGCCCTCGGTTGGACAGTTGTCGAGCCATAGTGGCCGGAACGCGGGTCGCCGGCGAGCTCGGCTCTGCCACTCCGCCGCGCGCGAAGCCACGTCCGTGAGAGGCTCGTTTAGGTTCGATTGAGTGAGGGGTCTTGGTCGCCTGGGTGTTCTGAAGGTGCTAGGGTGCTCGTTTTCATCGGGAGAGCTCCGTGAGTGTCTCCGCCCCTCGCCACCGTAGGTGTTAGCCATGGCCGCCGACGAGGCCAGCCACGTCCCTGTAGTAGGGGAAAAGGTTGCCGGGTTGTGCGTAGTGTCGAGGGAGTTCATGGGTGCAAGCCGCGCCGGGTACCTTGCCACCGGGCGAAGTTTCGCCGGTCAACGCCCGCGGGCGCAGCGGTCAGCGCTGGGGCGCTGTTCCCGACGTGGGCATCGCCTATACTCCTAAGTGAGAACAGAGAGAGAGAGAGAGGGGGGGGGGTGGGGAAGGGGGATTTGTAAAAGGTGGGGCCGGCTAGTTAGGACGCCACAAAGGCATGTCCACGTAGGGCGGAAAACACTTGACCGTGATGGGCTTTGGCCTAATAATGCAAAGACAAGCGAAGATTTTGGACCAAAAATACACTTTTGAAGTTGATGGCCCAAAGTGAGACGGCAGCACAAGTTAATGGCCTATTCTTGCATTTTACTCTAAATTTTAAATAAGACGGGGATTTTTCAATTGAATTTTGGATCGACGGATCTGTGGTGAGGCTGATGATGACCTCCTTCCTCAACTGTATTGTATAGTAAAGGCTCCAACAAAACATTCGCTTTTAGCAAGTAATTAGGACTAGTGTTTGGGATTTATTTCTTGGTTTGGGCTCCAATCTCTGATGAGCACTGTTTGGAGAAAATTGGGTCTTCAAATAGCCAATTTTCTCCAACATTAGAAACATCAATTCTACCTCTAAGTTATAGGCCCCCTTTTTTTGGCCTTCTATCAGCCACACCTAAAATAAATAGCCCAGTTATTGAGCTGCTTTTGAAATGCCGACTACTTTTGAGGAAATGAATTTTTTGACCTAGAGTCGATAAGGAAAACCTTAGCCTATTTTTTTTTTTTTTTAATAATGTAGACCTGTTTTAAATTGCCTCTACGGGGAGTCAAACCCGTGTCTGGGGGTGCTAGTGAGGTGCTCTAACCACTAGGCTAGAGACCTAAGGAAATGAATTAGAAGCTTAAAAGCTAGAAAACACGTTAAGAAGCGCTTTTGGCTTTTGATGTGTCAGTAAGCACAAAATTTATTAAAAACAATAGCAAAAGTTAAAAGTTAGAAGCCAAAAGTAAGAGAGACAAGTTTCGAGCCAAAAAATAGATGTTGGTGTGTTTTTTAATAAACTTGATCACACTTGAATACTTTTGATTTAGGACAAGCATTAAGTGAAATATAATTGAATTTGGATCAGAGAAAGTAGTAAGTAGTAACAAGACAAAAAGATTCAATTGAGCCTCTAAAACATAGGACTTTGTTTTATTGCAAGGCAAAAAGGATTATGTGTTCCAGACCGGGATGAAATAGAAATTATCTCCTCTGCACCCAAATTTTACGAGCATGTTATAGGAAAAACTTGAGCAAAAGCCGAAATGAAGTGAAATACTCCACCCCCTACAAATTACAGATTAATGTTGTAAGAATGAAGTGAAATACCGCCCCCCACACACACACACACACACAAATTACACCGAAATGAAGCATGCAGGTTTCACCTCGTGACACATCCCTCCAGGAGACACACAGTGTCAGTGGAGGCTACGAGGTCAACGCTACACTCGTGCACACAGAGAGATCACTAGTGCCTGCACTGCACAGCACTTGCTGTCGTGTCGCGGCCGATCGTCACGAGGCCGTCACGTCCGGAGCACGATGATGCAGTCAACTCGCACCACCACCAACCGAGCTCGTAGCGGCGGTGGCCGGACGGGATCATGTCGTCCCCGGCCCCGGGGTCAACGGCGACTACCTCTCTAAACTCCATGCCCAAAAGCAAAGCCGTTGGTTCGCTGCCGCGCAATCCAGGGGCAGGGGCCAAAAGAAATCTGGCCAGCTGCCAGCAGGTCGCAGTCGCAAAAGGCTGCAGGGGGACGGGCAAAAGCCGTGCCTTGGCGTCGTGCGTCCGGCCGGAGTGGAGACGCTGACCGGCCGGCCACCAGAGAGAGAGTGGCCGGCCGGGAACCGAATGCACGCAGCATAGGATAGGGGAGCAGGAGCAACAGGAGTACCGATGGTGAGAGGTGCTCTGAGGTGGACGAGGTTGGACAGGACGTGACCCGAGCGTCCGCCACCGGCGCCGCGCCACCGGCGCCGCGCCACCGCCCCAGGATAAAAGATGTCAACGTCGACTCTCGTCGTCGTCGACGACGTCGAGACAGGAGTAGCGATTGTGCGGCGCGCTTCGTGTCCACGGGTGTGTGCGGGCGGCGAGGAGGTCAACGGCCGGCGGCTAGGCCGCAATGCACCTGGTACCTGCCTGGGCTAGAGGTGATGCACGTCCGAACATGACCGGGCCCGCCAGTAGCTCACACATGACATGTGGGCCGTCTTTTTTGGATGTATATAGAAGTATATAGAAGTATTGTCGAAGTATGATATACCAATATTGAAATTTGATACCCGAGGCTACAAATGTATTCCCCCCAAAAAAAAAAAAAAAAAAAGAAACGTCGAGGTTACAAATGTGAGTACAGGCTGAATCTCTACAATTCTACATCTACAAACAGGAACACCAAACAACGCTGAAGTTTAAGGGTTTTTTTTTTTTTTTTTTTTTTGTGAACACATCACTCCTCACTACCGATTGTGAAAACCGGCGCGTAGCTTCGACGTCAGCTTCGCTGAGAAGCGTCTTCCGCTTCAAAATACGATCTCTCATGGTCGATTACTCCCTGTACCAAAGACAATGCTATATGTCTACTGTAAAGTGATCAACACATCAAATTTAAGAAGTGTATAAATCACTTACCTTAAGAATCAAAATTGCCGCCTCCTTGTCCAAAACTTCATTATATTCGCTGCAAGTCAATGACTGTAAAAATAGAGCATGTCAGATCGAAAACCCCGACTTTTCTCCAAAGTAGTTCTGCACAGCATGCGTTCAGACTTACTTGGATACAGTTTGGACAGCCAACGGCACTTGTGCAGTTGCACGTGGAGACGAGTTCTAAAGCAGCCAGTAGGAGTTCCCCGAAGAGCATTTGGGCCTACATTTTGAACAAATAAACAAAATGAATATTTTAGACTTAATCAGCTAAAATTAATAGTGCTAGCAAAAACTGTTGATCAATACGGCTGCAGTAGATCCATGAGCACTCCACTCTAATCACAACATGTACAACATAGACCGCTATACAATCTCAACCAGGGAAAAATCACCTGCGATGCTATGCCAATACCACCTGGATGCCTATCATATAAAAGGATTCTTTCCGGGATGCCACGGGTTTCATGAGGATTCGCGCATTCTGTTCCTAGGTCAGAAGCACTGCACATCATATGCCTGCGAAAATTTATGCACAACCAACAACACAAAGTTACAGACAATTAAAAGAACAAAAAAAGAAATAATCTGAACAGATTCTGGTTTAAAAAAAAAAAAAAATTTTACCAGACATCAAATTTTTTAGGGGTCAATGAATAACTTACAGAGGCACTACATTCAGGAGTGCATGCGAAGCAGCATGTGAGCCACCTCTGAACTCTAGTTTTCTTTCCTCCACGGTCATCTTCACTGAATGGGGTATTCGCACCCAAACAGCCTGGTCGGGCAACATACAGAAATGCAAGAATCATGTGAGAATGTGTCATAATTTTATGCAGTAATCATATTCAAGCCACGGACCTGGGATGTAAAGGAATATGGGGGCAGGTTAAGCTCGAGGCTGTCGGATATCTTATTGCTCGATTTTGATATTCGATAAAAACCAAACCATTTAGTAGTCACCGTGCAGTCATTTGCTTGAGCAGTTGTCTTCACATGATTAGTTTTACATGTACTTGTAGGAAGATAAGCCTTCAACATATATTGGAAGAGTCAGTGCAAGAGTTCATAATATTTGATGAACTAGAGTATGAGTCAAATAAACAAGACATGAAAATAGTAAACAAAATGAAGTGCTGAAAACCACTCCAGGGATGAGTCAATAATGAAGAAAATGTAAAGGGAGCTAGAGTTGTAAGTCTTGAGAGCATACAAATTCTCCTCCGAGGACATTGATGTCAGTGTAGTCTCGTGTTTTTGTGTAATATTTCAAATCAGCTTTCCTACAGAAGGCTGTCCTTGATGTCAAGTCAAGTTCCTCAACCAAGTAATTGACACCCTGATGCATGTAGACAGCACCTTCATAAACCTGGAATTGAAGAAAATGACACTGATAAAGTAAGCTACTGATGACAGAAGACATAGTAGCAGATTTACAGTACACACATATAAGTCCATAATAACATACATTTTTTTTGTGCTAATTCAAAAATCCATCAACTAATCTGTCAGTTGTGCTAGCAGTGAAAAGTATTGAAAGAGGCCTACAGAGATGATGTGTAGTGAAGGAAAACTTACCTGAAAAAAGGCTTTACTTTCCTCAATTTCCTCAAGTAATCGATTATTCAACTTTTCAATCACTTTATACTTGTCCTGCTCAATTGCCCGTATGCTTACAGCCTGTGAAGGGCTTTTCTGCAGAAAGACAAAATACTTCTCGTAATAAAACAAAATAAGAGACATTATAGGATACAAATAAAGAAAGAACAAACCTCAGGTCCAATATAGTTCCACATGCTTGAAGAGAAAAGACCCAGCTCGATTATTAATGATATAACCTTTTTTTCTTTAAGGGTTGTCATTACACTATCGAGACTAGAACCAAAGTAGCGCTGATCGTATTGCAGGCACAAGGGATGTTCATAAGCAGCACAAGCAAGTTGCTGTCCTAAAACCTGTAATAAATTTCAAATTTTGAGATAACAGAGAAGGGTTAGGTTACCAGGGTATTTATACTTACCAATTAGTAGTTAATAAAAATAACCACGGATCTATAAACCTTTAGATTATGTGAGTCAACTTGGCAATGCTCAATTGGCCTACCAAATAGTTTATCTGGGAACTTCATGAAATACTGATCTAAAGGACCCTCAAATGCAACATAAATGGCTAGTGATTGTTTTGCTCTTCTTCCAGACCTACCGGCTTGCTGCCACAAGCTGCAGTTAAAACTCTGTATCTTAGCAGGGTGACAAGATAAACATAGAGGTCCATTGAATGTCATTCTTCACCTACCTGGCAATACTACCAGGAAATCCAAGATGTAATGTTGCATCAATATGCCCAACATCAATCCCTAGTTCAAGAGCATTAGTAGCAGCGACTCCAAGAAGTTTTCCCCGAAAAGATCAGCCTCGATTTTTCTTCTGTCCTGCAAACAATTGAATTCTCATTGACCAAAGTCGGCATATAATCAGACTGTTTTCTACCAATTAATGGCGTGACATGCTGCTCTCCTGCGTGTTTGGGAAAAAAAATGTTTCTGAGACCATACTATATTAACTTGTCAAGGGGTGCCAATCTTTTTTTTTTAAAGCATATAGGCAGGAAAATTACAGACCTGTCTATTATTAGTATAAAAATTGAAGTGCTGGGCAGTGGGCAGTGCCACAAGTATGTAACAATCTGTACTTTATTCTCTGTAAGCTTCTCAGCATGGCCTCCATGCAAAACCTTTGTAATGATGTATAAAGAGCTATAATCAATAAAATCAGGTGGGGAGCATATCCCCCTGTTGAAATGTTCCAAAAAAAAAAAAAAAAAAGTGCTGGGCAGTGGGCAGTGCCACAAGTATGTATCCTACTATGCTTTTGAGATTTAAAAAATCCAACATGTAGCAAACCAATTGTGAGATCATGGACAAGAAAATATATTTCTTTTGCTGAATACAAAAGCATATTTTGTCAGCCCAAAAGCCAATAGAGCATACCACAAATCACAAGCAGAATGGCAGAACACTTCAGCGATAGGACATACTAACCTCAGCAATGTAGCCAGCACGATATACACAGATAGAATCTACCAATTCTTTTGCAGTCTCCTGAAGAATTTCACGCCTACAACAAATGGGTTATGTAGTAAAAGTGCATGCGGTCAAAAGTTCAACAAGAACAGAAAAGTGAATACATAGAAAAAATGTGTCTTACGTGTAAGCTAGGACAAGCTCGCATAGCTTCCTACTTTTACAGAATGCAATGCAGCGGAGCCCATGTTGAACCATCTCGGAAAATAGATATGAAACCTCTACTATTGAGCTAGCAAAGAAAATAATGCTATTAGTGTATTTTCGTGAAACATTATTTATCGAAAAGATACTTCTTAATATATGTACAAAAAGGGCCCTACCTTGAGCGCTTAGGTACTGAACTAGCTTTTGACCTTCCTTCTGTCATATGTAGTGGCGGATTCCACAAGAGGAAGTACTTGGAACCACAAGGACTTCCATCATTCTGAATCAACTCGACTTCATCCAAATTGGCCAATTCCTATGACAACCATATTTCATTGTGAAGAGAAAATACATCCAGTTCCACACAAATGCAATATTCTCAAAACATCAGTTGAACATAGTTTTTAAGAAAAATTATAACATGAGGCCACTTTGATTTAGCAAAATGAGTAAAATACACGAGTAGTCCCTGAACTTGTCCTTGACTGTCACTCAGATCCCGAACAATCAAAATCTATTTTTAGTTCCCAAAACTTTGTCATATGATGTCATCCAGGTCCTAAACTCTCAAGATCCCACACTTGTCCATCCTCAGAGTCATATAGGTCCTGGTCCACGCCTTGACGTCGCATGGCACGGTACATCCCCTTGGCTCAGTTCTTGACCAGTGAGTGTCATTTGAAGGTGGAGCCCACATACACTACACTTCGTGAAACACCCGCTTCGCTCTTATGGCCTTCACTACCAGGGATGTTGTTGGTTTTGAGGGGGAGGGGTGGTTTGAAGAATGATGGTGTGGTGCAGGTTGCAATAGCTGTGAGGTCTGCTTGGTGGCATAAATATCGAGAGGATGAGGAAGGTACAGCACGGAGATGGAGCACTGGTCAAGAACTAAGTTACCGTGTATGCACAGCTGCCTGCCACATCAATGCGCAGGGTGAATAGGAGCCCCTTTGGACCTGGATGACATGATATGAAAAATTCAGGGACGTGAAAGTAACATTTTGAGAGTTTTTGGACTTCAATGACACCCCAAGACAAGTTCAAGGACCTGAAATGCATTTTGAGAGTTTGGAGACCTGGGTACACCCTGGGACAAGTTTAGGGACTGCCCTGCATTTTATTCTATAAAAAAAATAAGGACAGCAGGTTCATTTTTGCTAGGTACAACCATGTCTTCTCAAAAATTCAAAACTATGCTAAAGAGAGGGAATAACCTACCATGACATGCTCACATGGATTTGCTGAGGTTGCTGTACAAAATATGAAGGTAGGATGACTACCATAAACTGCAAATACAGAAAACCAAGGGCTTTATGGATTATATTATACGTGTAACTGCATAAGTAGCTCCTAAATTTTTATAGGTCTGCAAAGTCACACATCAGAAGTTACAACTTGTAAGGAGCTTACTGTAATTTATTGGGCTCTGATTAGGAAACTGGAAGTCAAGTTATAAATTCATGTAACTAGAAAACCTAGTCCTAGTACACAAGATAGATGAATAAATCAACTATCAAATAAAAATGCTATACATACCATTTGAACAAATACGCTTCAATCTCCGAATTATAAGTGCAGTATGGCAGCCAAATGCCCCTTGTATGAATGTGCTTCATCGATGACAATATACCTGAGTAAATTGCAACAGAAATGATATGTCACTGTGAGGAACACAAGAAATTGTGTACATACAAGCAAAATGCGCACCTATTCATTTGGAAACTTAAAGTGGATACCAGATGAAAAAAAGGACATCATTGACAAAAAAAAGGCTAATGAACAAGACCATTGAAACTAAGGAACTAGTTAGTAGTTACTTTTACCTGAGATTTGATAGAATCCTCTGGAATTGACGATGATATGGCAAGATTGACACATGTAACATATCTGGGTTGGTAATTAACTGAGAGTAAAATGGTATGTTATTACAAGCGTTCAAATAAAGAAATCAAATTTAAAACATGATTTTATAGCCCTAGACATAGTTACCAGTCGAGCATTATCCCTAATCCACAAACGATCTTCTCTAGGAGTATCACCATCATATATTTTAACATCAATATCAATATGAGATGCATTCTTCATCTCTAGTAAAGTCCTCAACTGATCTTGAGCTAAAGCCTAGAAAACAAAGGAGCATGCATTTCTATCGGTATTATTGATGGCCAATTGACCATTACTAAAATGTAATAGGTTATCTCCCAGACCTTTGTTGGAAATATGTACAGAGCACATGCCGTAGAGTCTTGGGAAAGAGATTCAAGTACAGGAATATTGTAACATAGAGACTTTCCACTTGATGTAGAAGTTGCAAACGACAATGTGCCGCCTTCCAGAAATAGAGGACTTTATAGCTTGAGACTACACTCAAATAAAAAAAAAAAAAAAAAAACATAAGACAGTGACCTAATTAAATATGCACTAAATATGACACACTGTGGCATACCTGGTGGCTATACAGTTTAGATATTCCAATACTCTTCAGCGCTTCTCTCATAGCTTCTGAAAGATTACATGGAAGTTCTGTAAATGATGCTTCTCTAGATGGTATATCTTGGATATGTACGATCTGCACATACAAATTGCAACCACTAAAAAGACTGGCTTTCTTTGCAGTACGAATTCCAGAAAGTTATAAGTGAAAACCTGCTCCTCCTTTCCAAGTCCTTGTTTCAGATGTTCAACCATTTCAGCAGGTTCCAAAGGGTGCATATCCTGCATTGCAACCATATAATAATCAAAATGCTAACCAGCTTCTAAGGTTAAAAACATGCATGGCGAGCCAATATGTATGCGGTATGCCATATTCCTATTGCATTCTTCTTGGGCAAGAAACACTAAGCTGCCATTTGGTTTTCTTCTCCAGGTGATGAAAGCTAAGATCAAATTGGCAATGGCAGATAGGAAAAAATAGAGGTGATACATACATGACATGACTTAGCAGCAGATTTGGCCACCCCACTTTTCTTACTTATACTGTGTTTCTCAGTTGTACCGTTCGCTTCAGAGGACACCATTTGTGGCGAACCATTTCCATTTTCCTTGTATGTTTTCCTCCGTTTCCTTGATGACCCACCAGACGAACTTTGACCAGCTGTCATATCCTCTGTAAATCTCCTAGAGAACGGGTCACATGAGGAGTAAAAATCTTTGGAAGCAGCAGTAGACTGTGGGCTGGTTGGCATTGCTGAGAGGTCATCCATAATGTCATGCCAAGCTGAATTAGCCGCAGAAGACACTTCTGGTTGTCTAGGTGGACTGAGGCCCTGCTCTTGACTTGCCGTGCAAACTGAAGAACATTGTTGTGGCGCCCTTGTGAAGGGTACGAGAACAATGAATTCATCGCCACCGATTGCTAGGCTGCCAATCTCAGCGTCTAAACGCAATTTAACACCCTTCAGCACACGAGGAAAAAAAATCAGCATGAGTAAGGTGCTAGGTGCAATTGTATTTAACTAGTGTCGATGTCGATACTGAAGCTGCAAGCGTTAACAGTCTTAAACCAATGAGGCACCAATGCCCAGGAGGAAGAGGTAGGCTGTTGCGCGGCACCTTGAGGAAGAGGTGGAAGCTGGGGGCGACTTGCGCGGGCGGGAAGGAGGACCGGAGCGCGGCCTTGAGGTCCCGGACGGAGGCGCCGGGAGGCAGCTTGACGGCCGTGGACCGCCCGTCGAGGGCCCGGACCTGGACCTCCCTCCCTTCCTGCTCCGCCGTCATCACCAAGCGCGGTGAGGACTGGGGAGGTGGAGGAGCCGGCGGCCAATGGCCGGCTGGTTTTGGCGCGTGCCGAGCGAGGCGGTGGGGCGGACGCGGAGGCGGCGGCGGTTGCGCGGCCGTTTCACACTGTCGTCGTCCCGTCCGTGCATCGGGCCCTGGTGGGTTGGGCACTGGGCAGAAATGGGCTTGATTGTGTCCGTGCTACCTGATGTGGGCCGGTACCGTCCTCTTGTCTCGCGGAGCCCAGCTTCAAAGCATGGGTTGTCCCTGCCGACCCATATGAATTCAAAGCATTTTTTTTTAACAAACGAAATTTATTTCAGCAGCAGAGTGCTGCCTTATAGACTGAACAATGTACATCATCTAGTGCCTGCAAGAGAGGGCATTGTTGACCATGAGGGGCATAAGAACATCCAAAATGAAAACCTGTATTCGGCGTAGCTGAAGTAGCTAAAGCCTGTCTAGCTAAAACATCCGCCGTATTGTTCATGGACCTATGGATTTTGAATAATTTGTTGTTCCTTTGGGCAGCCACATCTGTGAATAGTTGGGTGAAAGGTTTGGCTCTCCAATCTGGTGGGTTGTCCTGGTCCTTGGCATTGAGGAATTGCACCAATAGCCGGGAATCCGACGACACAAATGCAATGTTGTTCAAGTGAAGCATATCGCTTATAGTTGCTGCAAGTGCCAGCGCTTCCATGAGAACTGAGTATACACCTCATGTTTGAGCTTTGATGAAGATGGTCCTCATCGGCTAAACCTGTGGGGTGACAAAGAAATACCAAGGCCTGCAGATCTGGTCGTTCGGTCGGCCTGATCAGGTGTTTGGATAATCCATCAGGAAAACATACGAGGATCTATACTGCATGTGGTGGTGCCTTCTTATTATTATTAAGGACAACAATTATTGATGGATCATCAGAGTTAAACAGTGCATCAGGAGACAGAGTAGCTGCCACTGCATGGTGTTACATGTTTTCCTTTGGAAGCGAAGGTCATCTCTATTTGTGACATCAACACTTTGTTTCTGAGTTGGAAGTGTCCTTAGCAAGACAGTACCATCCTAGACAAAAAAATAGGTATATTAAACATAATCCGCATTCAAACTTTATTTTTAGGTAAGAAAAGAGTAGGGATGAAAGCGGTATGGATAATCCTCCACACCGATCCGCTCCGAATCCGAATTTTAAGGGTATGGATAAGTGTTTTTAATATCCGTGCGGATACGGATAATCCGAATCCGACTATACGCGGATGTGGTGTAGGATATGGTATTGGTAAAATCCGGTAGATATGGATTATCCGATAATTAAGCGCGGATTATCCGATGCTTACAATAGGATAATCCGAATATTTTTAGCAACCCAAACGTAAACGACAACAATATTTTAAGTATCCTTTTGCTATATATGAATTGTATTCGGCATTAGACAAAGCAAATGGCAAGAGATGGGTGTCGTGTGATTTTCTATTTTCCTATTTGTCTAGTACCCAGCGTAGTAGTCCTGTCCTGTATTGCCGACTTATGACTTTGGTTAAAAGTTTGTTTCTCATTATAAAAAACAAAATGTAAGCATATATTATCCGACTTCTAAAAGTCTCCGACACCGGTCCGAACCCGTACCAGTTCCGACATCCTAAAAAATCTGTATCCGCATCCGAATCCGCAAAATATCCGATCCGCTCTGAAACCGATCACATAAAGAGGATTAGGATATGGGAGAGTCATTATCCGCTCCGATCCGATCCGTTTTCATCCCTAGAAAAGAGACCTAGATGGTCCATAAGGGCATATACAATGGGTCCCTCATACTTGTCTCTTTGTTGACATTTTTACAAAAAACATCCCCGTCCAATCTTTGAAGATGGCCCGTCCGTCGCCTCGCGAAGGGACCATCTCATCCCGTGCTCCAATGCAAACACGACGACCGGCAGCGTTGTAGGAGTTGTCTCCTCGTTCGCGACAACACGCCGAATCTCGGGTGTTCGCACGCGTGAGGGTGTGTTTGGGTGCGCGTGGAGGGAGCAATCCGCCAAATCCGTCTCCAATATCCTCACCGGTGATGTTGAGCGCCTTAGCAAGGAAGGGCAAGATCGCTGGCGCAAACAAGCATAGCAAGGGCACCCAAACTGCTGCGTCGATGGTGACCCGCAACCTAGGACCCGAACCCTAGGTCATGGAAGCCGATTGGCGATAGTGCCACCGGGGTACCCCCTCAACAACGGCACGACGACATCCCCTTCCTCCATTGGTGCATCTGGTGAGGTGCCTTCCCTAGCACCGCGACGGCTCCATCGTAGTCGAACAATGGCTTTCCATTCCCCTCCCCCTTCATCGTCTACTAGATAGTGGTGTTGACACAAACTAGGGTTTGCATCAACACACCGAGAGGGCCTTTGACGCCCACGAGGTTGCGATCAACCTAAAACGATCAGTAAGACTGGTAGCTGACCACCCAAACCGATCTAGAGAGTGGTAAAGGTGATGTAGAGCTCGATCTCGGCTGAAACGGACTTCGAAACGCCCTCTGGAAGGATCCGTCGGGAGGAGCGCACGCGAAGAGTCTTCTAGGGTCGGCAATGCCACCTAGAATGCCGGCGAAATTCGTCGAGAACGTCGTCGAACAGCACATTAGGGTTTGGAAGAGATAAAAGTAGAGGTAGGGTTTGTGTTTTGTCAATTGGATGTAGATGCAATCAAATCGGTCATGAACCTCTTATTATATAGGGGGTGGGGGGTTCTTATTCACTTAGGAAACCATCCAAAGACGTCCCCAAAATCACGCCGAAAACCCGCCAAAACCCGATCCGAAACGTGACCGGTTCGGACAATTCGCGCTCTAGCGGCGTGGCGCCGGACGACCAAACACATGCGCCCCGCGGGTCGCCGGGCGTGGCGTCGGACGCAGAGAGCCAGTGTCCGACGCTCCCTAGACGCGGTCTAGAGAAGGCCGCAACTTCGCAGCACCACCGGACGCCCGGGATCCGACCGCCGGACGCGACTTGGGCGGCGTCCCCGCATCCCTAGCTAGCCACGGCGCGCCAAGCCGGACGCGGCTCACGCAACCGGCCGGTGTCCGGGCGCGTGTAGGATTCCGTCCCCGTCGTTTCCTTTGTTGAATTCTTCGATCGTTTG
The DNA here is from genome assembly GCA_015847255.1 of Hyparrhenia diplandra. Lineage (NCBI taxonomy): Eukaryota > Viridiplantae > Streptophyta > Magnoliopsida > Poales > Poaceae > Hyparrhenia > Hyparrhenia diplandra. Next base: position 70,472 of record JADLZK010007788.1, on the reverse strand, counting down.
GCCTTTTGGCCCCTCTTGAGCTTCATAAATTTGACATCTCTCGAAATTTGTCGGGTTTGGCCCAAACCAATTTTGCATCACACTAAAAAATCAGGTGTGACCATTTTTTGGGTGTCAACAAGTGGGTAGTCGAACATTGGTTTCCGTTCCCCTTCACCATCTACGGCCAGTCCGCATCGAAGACGGAGTCGGCGACCTCGAGGGCGGAGTCCGCGGCCTCGACGACGAGTCGGCGACCTCAACGGAGTCCCCACGATCTCGAGAAGGATGTCCCGCTTGACCTCGATAGAGTTCGAGTCGTTTTCGAATCCAAATCCGGACGCCGCCGGAGTTCATGGACACGAACGGCGTGATGCTGCTGTGGCCGAGGAAGGAAGTGAAGCGATCGTGATTGGCGAGAAGAGCGTACCGGGCGGGGCGGCGCGTGATATTGACCGCGAAAGTGCCGAACGGGCGGGGGAAGGGATCGAGGCATCACAAACATCTCATTAACGAAGCGAAACTGAACACGTCGGGGGTAATCGCGTCCAAAAACGCGCCCGTGCCCGTAATCGACTTCTTTTGCGAATATATTGTCAAGGCCCGTAACGACTTCTATTTCAATATGGAGGGAGTACTAGATAGTGGGATGCGGCCGGTGTTGATTCGTCTTCTCCTTCGTTTGTGCACTCAAGAATCACTTGTCTAAATGTTTTAACTTATATGAATGTGGATTTTTTTAAAATTTTGCCCTTTTTCAAAACAAATTTCAAATGTATCCCTAGTTTGAAACAATTTATGCTAGGTATCCCTTTTTGTCGCGCCAAATGCATAGGCGCGATGTTTACACATGTCGCGCCTATGCATGTGGCGCGGCGTGTCTCTCCACGCCGGCGTCGTCGTTGGCCAAACACGCCGCCGTGGCCGCCGATGGAGTCCCACCACGTCGCGCCGATGCGTCGGCCCGACGGGGCCGTTAGGGTTTCGGTTTGGGCCTCGTCGAAACCGCGTGGGACCACCACGTCGCGCGCCACCATGTTAGGCGCGGCGCATGCGATTAGGTTAGGTCGGACGGTTTCTTTCTCTCTCTCTCTCTATTCTTTCTCCTTCCTTCTCGCCCGAGACACCCGAAAACCGCCGCCTCCGCCGTCTGTGCCGCCCGGCCGCTCGCCGCCCCTCCCCGCTCCTCCTCGATCTCAGCGCCGGCCCTCGACCTCCTCCACCGCCGTGCACGGGGGCGGGGCCGTGGGAGGCGGGCGGCGGGAGCAGAACCGCCCCAACTCCTCCTCCGCCGGGGGTCCGGCCCTTGGCCGGCGGCCACCTCGGGCGGCGGCGCCCTCACCGGCGCCTCCTCTTCTCCCCACCCCCGGCCAAGTCCTCTCCAAAACCGGTTTAGGTATTACTCCATTTTCTCCTACTTCTCCTCCTCTTTTGTCATGGTATTGTTTTGATAAATATGAAATTGTTAGTGATTGAAGCGTTAATTGGTACAATGTGGTTCGTAGAATCGGTTTAGGATTCGATTTGGTCGTGGATTTGGCATAGAGAACGAGTTGCATGAAAGTAGTTCATTGATGCATGCATGGAGGTTTAGGGTTTGATATTATTCCTATTTTCCAATGTGAAATTATAAGTGATTGGGCCGTTTATTGATGCAATGTGGTGCGTGGAATCGTTTTTAGGATATTATTTTTTCTTTGTGGATTTCACCTTGAATAGAATTTACGAAATGTAGTTGTTGGATGCATGGAGGTTGTTGTTGGATTTGAGCTAGGATATTATTTTGCTCAAGTTCAAATGAGGATCTAATTGATTAGGTTCGCCAATGTATTCTCTCTTTTGGATAATATTACTAACTAATTAATGCATTCTTTTTGAGTTATATAACTAATTAATGCATTCTTGTTTAGATGTATAACTAATTTATGCATTCTTTTTTAGATAATACTAATAACTATTTAATGCATTCTTTTATCCATCCCAAAAAATTAATGGATTCTTTCTTAGGATATGCATGTCAATCCAAGTCATCACATATCTTCTATATATGGTTCATGCAACAAAAGAGGATGCATGGAGGTTGTTGTTGGATTGGACTTAGGATATTATTTCTTGATTCAATCGTTAATTGATAGAATGTGGATTTGACGTAGATTAGGAATACATAAATGTAGTTGTTGGATGCATGGAGGTGTTGAGTTTGTCTCTAAAATATAGTAGCAAGATGGTTGTTGTGCTTATAGCTTTTATTTTCCAAACAATTTGTAGATGGACCGTTTAGTGCGCTTTTATATTGGCGGCAAAGTTAGAGAGGATGGCAAGTTTGAGAACATGCATGAACAAGTTCATTTTTTGGTACACCTCCTAGCCGATGATTTGGTCGGCCATTGTCGTGACAAGTATGGATGGCCGTTTAGTTTGATTGGTCGATTTGATCGTGGGAAGGAACGAGCACACTATGCACCGATGGCTTTGTCATGTGAAGATGATTGGAACAACTTTGTGGAGGTTGTGAAGGGTAGTAGTGTTCGTTGCTTGGAAGTTGTTGTGGAGAAGGTGATGAACCACATTGTTGTGCCTGCTTGGCCGAGAACGTGGATGAGGAGCCCGTGAGAGCACCTTACTCGGGAGGAAGAGTTGCAACCGGTCAATTTGTTAGAGACAATGATAATGCAAAGGATGATAGGTATGGAAGAGTGCGATGAGGAGGACATTGGTGCTATGGACGACATGTTTGTAGGATCGAGGAGGGCGATGGAGAGTATAGAGATGAGCTCACTTTTAGTGAAAGTAGCTCTGAGGAGGTTATAGAGGACGAGTATAGGTCGGAGCCTAGTACGGACGATGAAAGCAATGAGTATAGGGGGATATTGCATCCACCTGACGGGTCATTTAGAATGGAGTACAATCGATCCGGAGCTAAGTCGGTTGAGGGAGGTCCATGTTGAGGTACCCTCCATACCCAACTTCATGGACATTAGTATGGTTGATGAAGCGGTGTGTGACACCGGTATGTCGTTGTTGGACGATGAGGGGACAGAGAGCGAGGAGATGGAGATTAAGAAGGGGATGGTCTTTGACACATTGGATCATCTCAAGTTCTTTCTTGCGGACTACGCCGTTAGGTATCATAGGCCCTACTATGTTGATCATCTGCGACCGACAAGTGGTACCACGGTGCTTTGCAAGAAGAAATGTGGTTGGGGAGTTTGGGCGAGGAAGCTGACAAACAAGACTTGGAGGATTCGAAATGTGAAGCAACCTCACACGTGTCGGTCTTCTAAGCCTAAGGGGGTGCACGCACAAAACACGGCCCGTTATCTGAGTCGTCGTCTTGTCGGCCTTGTTAAGGCCGATAAGCGTTATATCTGTTGCCTCCCGATCGAGAGCATATGGGGGTGGACCGGGATATCGAGTGAGCTACATGAAGGCATGGCGAAAGCAAAGCGAAGATGCTATAGAGCTGTTGTGGGGTGATTGGAAGGAGGCATACAACCAAGCTCCTAGGATCCTTATAGCCATGAAACACTACAATCCGGGGCTTAGGTGGTATCCCGTTGTGGCCGCATAGTGGATGACACGGACGGCGTGCCTAAACATGTTCTCGCACAGTTGTTTTGGTGTTTTCCCCAGTCGGTAGAGGCATTCAAGCATTGTCGGCCTGTAGTGCTTGTTGATGCAACATTCCTTACGGGGAGTACAAAGGTGTTCGATGATGGCGGTCGATGTGGATCCGGAGAACCAAATTTGTCCCTTTAGCGTTTGCTTTGGCCGAGAGCGAAACACTTTGAGCTGGTCTTGGTTCATGAAGCTTGTTAGAATGCATGTCATCCGTCGTGCGTCCCGTAGGATTTGCATGATATCGATCGGCACAATGGATTGCTATTGGTGCGCAAGAGATGAGATAGATGGGCTTCCCCTCTTGAGCATCGATGGTGCATCGCGCACTTTGCCGCCAACATTTGGCGGCGACAAAGGAAGAAGGAGGAGGTCGTGCGTAAGTTGAAGGTCGTGTGTTGTTGTCGCACGAAGGAGAGGTTTAAGGAGAAACTTGCGAGTTTGAACAAGGTCCTAAACACTCCTGCGAGGACTTGGCTTCGGGGCGGTTGAGTAATATGGACAAGTGGGGCTCTCGCATTTGATGATGGTGGCCTTAGGTATGGCGTGATGACCACCAATTCATCGGAATCGTTTAACAAAGTGTTCAAGGGTATCCGTGCAGTACCTGTGTCCGGTATTGTGGAGTACTCGTTTAAGAAGTGCAACGAATACTTTGTTAAACGCTGGAACATTGCCAAGGCTTCTAAAGAAAAATGGGGCCGGCGATAGGGAGACACACTGAAATTGCGGAGGCCATAGCTTCCAATCGGGTTGGTGATGCCTACGGACCTACAAGGCTAGTGTACAACATAATGTCGTAGGGGAGGAACCAATCCGGGCGGTGAGAAGTACGGTGGCAAAAAAATTAGAGGGTGGACCTCCGTAAACCTGGAGTGTTCTTGTTGCATTCCGCGACAACTTCATGTGCCTTGCTCACATGTGATCACCGCTTGTAAGTTTAGGTGTTTAGACCATGAAGATCAGTTTTTCATGTCTCCATTCTATCTCAAATCAAACACCCTAAAAGTGTGGGAATCCAGCTTCGAGCCGTACCTAGATCCTTCACAGTGGCCTCCATACTATGGATTGGATTATGTCCTCGACCGGATCAAGAAAAGACAAAGGTTGGAAGAAGGAAGAGAAAAACGCCTTAAAAGGAATTATGGGCGATTCCAATGCCGATGGCCCCGATGTGTATGATTCGAATGGCTATGGTCTCGATATGTATGGTTATGGAGACTTTGATGAGGCCATGGCTCGGTCCCAGGTGCTCTAAATGCCACAGGGGGACGGTCACAATGCGACCACTCCGCGATAGTGTTCAGGTACTAGGGTGTTTTTAGTTGTTGTGTTGTCTTAATCTCTTCACGTTGTGTTATATTAATTTCCTAATGTTGTGTTGTTTTCATTATTATTATTCATGTCATATTTCTAATCTTGTGTTTTTGGCCTTTTTTTTCAGATGGCGCGGGGAGAAGTACCCTAGCCTTCTTCAAGATCTTTGCTATGAAAAGGACCACCGAGCACACATGGCGGTGGACTTGGGCCAGGCAAGTGATTCCTATATTCATTGTTGCAAAAAAAAAAATTATATTGGGTTCATCGTTTATCATCTCTAATCGTTACAAATGTTTCATTTATTTCGCTCGAATCCGGCTGCGTCCCGATCTCACAAGCCACTGCGTTGGGGGCGAAGCGGTGCGCCTCTACCCGGATAGAGCGGGCTTCTTGGGCCTTGCTCGAGCCATTGTGGCGGGCTCCCCGATGGACGGGCGCGGTGGCTGCTTTAGTGGGCCGGATGGCGTCCGGAGGCGCATTCCTTCCACCTGCCGTGTGTGGAGAGATGATGATCACCCTAGAAGATGTGAGCTACATCTTGGACCTAAAAGTCAACGGTCTACCGGTGTCAAAAGATCGACACTGCTGAACTGGAAGGAGTTGGTGTTCCAGTTCACCGGACTTTACCCGGGCCGCACCTCCGGAGGGAAAGAGGGAGCACAAGACTTGGTGTGTCGTCCAATTGGGCGAAGCGGCACTTCAATACTTGCCCTCCCGACGCCGCCGAGGAAGTGGTGGAGAGGTATGCTAAGGTGTGGTTGTGGCACCTGATCGGTCTTTTCCTCCTACCCGACGCTTCTGGGAACACCTTGTCTGGATGGTGCTCCCAATCTTACAGCAAGATTGGGAGGACATCGCCCGATACAGCTGGGGCTTTGCCACGCTTCGCATGGTTGTATCGGCGGTGTGTGAGGCCTGTAGGGAGGATGAAAGATTCCTCGAACTTGGGTGGATCGTGTACCTCCTGCGGATATGGATTTGGGAGCGCATACCCACTGGGAAGGGACTACTGAGGGAAGGCGGTTGTCGTGACGTTACTCATCCATGTTTTATTTTATGTTCTCATCTTAGTTGCACTATCTAATATTCATGTTGTTATACGTGTCTCTAGATTTTTTTTGCAGGCATGGCCATATGAGGAGTATCGGGCCCCATTGATGTATTTGTGGCACGAAAACAAGATGGTCAAGGGCGATTCGGAGATGAGGTACAGTCGGTACTCCAACGATGTGGACTTGTTGACTTGGGCACAGGTTAGTCATGTTGCTATACATATTGTGATCTACTTTAAGATCGCCGATGGACTTGTCTAATTGTCTCAAATTTTAGGTTGAGTGGACTCCATATGCACGACGCGATGTACAGGACTTGAATGTTCCCCCACGGAGTGATGAAGAGAAGCTGCGCTGGAGATGCAATGCTCCAATGATCCTATACTACGTTGTGGAGCACCACATTCCTAGGAGGGTCATGAAGCAGTTCGGGCGGAAGCAGGAATACCCTATACATGAAGGCGGGACGTCCTCAACGTTGCACGAGTAAGTCAGTTGAGATTTTACTTCCTTCGTTGCCGTATTTTTACTTATCTTGTCAAAACTAACAATGAATGTTTCAGTGTTTCGAGGAAGAGAAGGTTTGGTGGCGGCAACGACTGGCTCAACATCCATGCGCAATATGTGCAGGAGTGGATGAACGCTGAGAGAGTGTGGCCTGATAGTAGGCCTCGTTCGGTGGCCAAAGAGTACCATGAGTACCTGCTGTACCTGCACAAGGTGACTAGAGTGCGTCTCCACGCTCCCCTCTCGGTGACTCCAGTCTTCTATGGAGAGAGCGACCAAGAAGACCCCTATGACAGGGTAACAAGGGGAGGCCAGCAGCCCCAGAGAGCCCCTCTCGTTAACTACACGGTAAGCATTCATGTTCATTTCCTTCAACCTTTCGATCGCATTCAAGTTTTAACCTTGCTCTCAGACACGTACCACGCGGCTAGCCCACATTTCAAATGAAGCTGGAGCATACATTGGGCGGGGGGCCAAGAAGGTAGTGACCTTGTAGAATTTGCGTGAGGTATGACGCTGACTCAATATCATTCCAGTTACTTGCATGTGTTTGTATGTATAGTCCTAACTCGCGCCAAAAACCGATCAGAGAAAGTGAAGAAATTCTGCCGCCGCCTCGCCGCAAGTTGAGCTGCTTTAGAGCTGATGATGACGAAGTCTTGGCGCAGCGAGGAGAGGCCTCGGCCTTGCAGAGCCGAAAGTGAGGAAGAGCCGGCGCGAGGAGACAACAGAGGCCTCCGGTGCAAGACGGAGTACCGGGGAAAATCAATTGCACAAACCCCTCAGGAAACAAGCCAAGAAGCCAGCGGTGAAGACAGTGGTGAAGACAGTGATGATCCAAGCTATGAGCAGGACGTCATTGGCTCTTCTCAACTATATGATGCTCCTCCCGTGACCGAAACTCGTGTTTTTTCTTCTATCTTGTGGAACTTGGGCTTCTTGTCACCATACGTATATATACATTTGCAGCACATATGGCATTTTGGGTTTTGTAGGGGGATCTCGAGCTCACCTCAAGGGGGCGCCGGCCACCCGGCCCTAAACGCAAAAGCTAAAGACCGCTCGGACGTTGGCACGCCAAATGTCCTTCCAACAGCTCCTGGCCGTCCTCGTCGTGCTAGGTTACCATACACGCCCCAACCGTGAGAAGGTGCGTATTTGGCAAATAAGAAGCAACATTGGGGGAAAGACAAGTTACAATACATAACTCATGACCTTACATTCCCCATGTGTGCGTGAATCCCGACGACCTTTGTGGGGACTCCGTGCTTTGCCTCCATTTAGTGCGGATTTCTTATCCATGTGCCAACTATGTTTGTTCCATGACTATGTGGCACTTTGTGTGTGAACTTAGGATGCAATTTGTGTGTGAACTATGTGGCACTTGTTGAACAACTATGTGTGTGAACTATGGACTATTTGTGGAACAACTATGTGAAGTATTATGTATGTGGCTTGGTCTCCATGATGCATTTGTCATTGCATTTCTGTGAATTTGTGCAATTATATGGAATTATATGTGCCAGAAAAGAGGTTTTGCAACAAAAAATAAAAAAAGCGACCTCGCGCCCGGAAAAGAGTAGGCGCGGCAGTCATTTATTATGGCGTCGCGCCTACTCTTCCGGCATGCGGCGGCCACCCGTGTCGGCACGTCCAAACGCCACGTGTCCGTCGTCCCGCCCACGCTTTTTGGCGCGGCGGCTCGCGCGCCCGAAGCACCGCTAAGCGCGCGGCGTGGCAAAGAGCCACGTCTGGGGGCAACCGGAACCTCGGTTGTCCACTCTGCGGCGTGTCGCGCCCAAAGCGGCAAGCGCCCGGCAGCGTCGACATCTCGCGCCCGCGTGTCCCCGTCACGCCCAATTATGGCGCGACACGTCGAGACATTCCGGCCCGTGTTTCCGCTCGTCGGCGCCTACCGGTCCGGCGCGGCGCGTCACGCCCGGATGGTCCAGCGCGGCGGGCAAACTGCCCCGGCGCGTATCCTCGGCCCTCTTTGGCGCGGCGGATCACGCGAGAACCTCGAGCGCGACGCGCCCATTTGGATCCAACGGAAGAGAAACACGTGGGCGTCGCGCCGATGCGGCGGCGCGGACGTCCACGCCGCGCCAACGCATCCGGCGCAACACCGCGCGATAATGTCCGGCTTCTTCTTCCTCCGACACCACTCTTCTCCCCCTCTCCCTCTTTCCTCGCTCCCGGTCCGCCACCAAAGACCGCGGGAAGCAGCCTCCAACCTCCCCCAACCCACCTCCAAAGCCTCCCAAACCCCTCCTCCTCCCTCCCCCCACTACCCCCCCCCCCCTAGCCCCCCTCCTCCTCCACCCACACCGCCCTAAGCCTCCTCCTCCCTCCCAAGCCCCTCTCATCCTCCCCCCAACCCCTCAAGGCTGCTCCAAGTCCCGAAGCCCCCTCCTCGTTGTGGATTATGTAAGTGATTTGGATTTGTTTTTCTTCTTTCAATTCATAGTATATTGTGCATGGCACGTGGTTATAGTGTTAATTAGTATCTCCATTAGTATATTTGGTCGTGGTTATATTGTTAATTAGTAAGCCACGTGGTAAATGAGAATGGTGTGAATTTCTTATAAATGCAAATTACCATTACAAATGAGGTTGGTGTGATTTGTAAGAAAAGACAATGGTGTGATTTCTTACAAATACAAATTACCATTACAAATATTTAGTACCTCCTTTGAATGTTCGATTGTTTCAGTAGCTACACTTGTCGCATGCCGAGGCGTGGTAAAAAAGGCCTTCAATACGCACTTGAGGCTGCCGGATCCCTATGTCCATAAACCTCTCCCCACCGGGAACCGTGGTGCCCAACTGTTGGTGTGGTGATCCATGCAAAGTTGAATGGGATGAAGAGGATGAGGAAACCTACATGGGAAGTATTGGATGTGTGCCAATTATAAATGGGAGCTGGGCCCCGAAACAACGCCCTTGATTTCATGGTGCGTATATTCGTTTTTGGTTCCTTTGTTTCATGAGTATATATTAGCTTCTTGACAATTGTTTGTGTTCCAGACACCCACCTCCACTCTGTGATTTTTTATGCAAAGTGGATCAACCTTGAGATCGATGAGGAACACAAGAAATTCTTGGAAGGCCACAAGGAGTTTAGGGCATGGTTTCAACGGAGGTCCGAGGAGAATATGAAGCAAGCGGTCTGAGAAGGCGCCAAGAGGGAGGAAGAAGAGGAAAGGAGGATAGCTCAAGTTAAGAGGGATGAGAGAGAGAGGAAGCCGGAGCATGCGCGCCGTGCCAAGGCCGAGTGGGCCAAGGCTTCGGATCAGAGTGAAAATGTTGAGGGTGACGACGACACCTCACGGTTGGATGAGCTCATAGCCTTAGCCGAGGCTGACTTGAAAGCCCAACAAGAAGCCTCGCAGCAAGTCCCCACGTGCCTCACGTGCGAGGAGGACACCCGTGATCGGGCGTGCCTAACGTGGAGGCCGACAATGCTCCAACGGTGCCCTCAAGCGGCCCCGGAGGACACTCGTCGCAATCACGGCGGAAATACGGGCGTGGCCCCCGTGTTAAAAACCGCCTTCAATCGGATACTACATGCCCTCGACTTTGTTCCCGTTGTGCATCCCGTGCAGGAGGACATTGTGCCGGACTTGGCACATTTGCAGGAGGGCAGCGAGGACCACTTCTGGGAGGAGGCTTCGAAGCTAGCAGATGAGGTTGATGCAACGTACAACAAAGAGTATGAGGCCTATGTTTCAGGCTCTTCTGATAGCCAAAGCGACGAATATGCAACGGAGGATTCGGACACGGACGAAGACAAACCATATGATGGCTACATTTCAGGCTCTTTGTATGCGACTCGGGCTACAAATATCCGTAGGACCGGGACACGGCCGACGAAGATCCGGAGGATTGGGGCACGGATGACGAATATCCCGGATGATTGGGGGCACGCAGACGACGATTTGTGAAGTGCAACGTTCATTTGTTACTATATGTATGGAACAATGTGTACTCTATTTCTAATGAACCATGTACGAAACTATGCTCTCCAAGTAGTTGTATCTCTAGTTGTTGTATTCAACCATGTATCGAAAATGAAGTGCCAATCTAGTTGGTATTTGTTTAATCAACAATTATATGCGGTGTTGGTCTTTTATTATTGCCGGAGTAAGAAATGTTGTTTGTGGTTGAGTTTCATTAACAAACACGAAGTACAAGGATTGAAACGACAACATCACCATTCCAATAAGTTACACAAGTGGTTCAACTACAATTATAGGTTCCATGCATCATGCACTTCAGAATCGAACAAAAGTGTTACAAACATCACCATGCATCATCCACTACATGGCGAGTGTATGCGACTAAAAGCTCCATGCATCATCCACCCGCTAGTTCAAACAAAAGTTGTCACCTACTCATAAGTTCACATAGGTGACACAAATAGAAGACACCAATCCTCTTGTCCTCATCGTCAGTGGTGTTCTTTCTGTCCTGGAAAGCACTACCAATCAGCATTGTCGACACCCTTCTCCTTCTCCTCGTCGTCAACGGCGTTTGCCCTCGTCCTCGTTAGCCTTGTCCTCGTCCTCGTTAGCCTGCGTCCTCGTCCTCACGTGGTGGTGAGGGAACTACGGAAAAGAAGGATCTCAAATTCAAACCACAAATGAACGTTGTGGTATGCCAATTAAGCACAAATGAAAGAAGGATGTCAGCTTAATACTCACAAAGCTCTCGTTCCAAAAAAAACTTCTCCATGTACGCCTTCCAACGCACTAATACCGTCGTGGCGTGCCTTGTTTTCCGCCAAAACTTTACCAGCTCATCGTCATAGTCGTAGTTGTATGGGCTCAACTCTTGTCCAGTAGCTTCATAGTAGTCGCCAGGAAGCATGTTTCATGTATGCCAATCTGGCGATTCAACACCACCCGCAGCCCGTGTCCTTCTCTGCAATTTTAAGCGTAGCATAGACCTCCTTCTCTTCTCATGAGGCGAATTGAATTGGTGTTTTAGGCTCTCAAGTACATCTCCACGACCCTCAAAATCCTCCCACTTGCAAGTCGATCCAGGCTAAGGGAAACACAATGAAACATCAGCAAAAAAAAAAAAACTAAAGGGACACATCTACATTACAAGTTCAGTACACTCACAAAGAACTCATTCGGCCCTCCATAAGCGTTGCCACAGTAGTAGCCAATCCCATACTCAGAGGGCACAACTCCTTGCCGAGCCTTTATGCCGCACTGGCACTTCCGATCCGGGAGACTAAGGCATGGCCATGCAATGTTGCCGTTCCAACATTCTTCTACAAAAGACTTGCTAGGCCATAGAGCTTTGGGCCCATAGTTGTACTCCTCAAAGTCACATTCCGAAAAACCTTTCTGAAATGTCATAGTTCCAAGTTATAGTCGGTACAACATAAACAAGATCATAAATAACCTGAATCAAAAGACCACTTACATAATCCCGTTGACCACAACGGTAGAATGGAGTGAACATCTCCTTGCTTGCTTGGAGCTTGGAGGACGGCCGTCTTGCCACAATTGCACGTAAGGAGGATTCTCTAGACGGTGGAGTGCAACAGCCTTCTCTCCGCCTCGTCATGTCCTCAGTGGGTTGGGTGGCGGAGGCACCCACCGAACAAACCGAGAATATGGAACGCTCTTCCAAGGGTCATAAGGAAACAACATAATGTCAACATTAACCTTAGTTGCATCATCAATCCACTGATAAAACATGCAACCGTCAAGAGCACAATCAGACTCCCTCCGCGGATGGCAACGTAATGAACAAATGAGAAAAAGGCACGCCCGGCCCCGAGAGGATGCCTTGACCGCTTGACATAGGCACGGAACCCACAAATACAAACCCGGAGGAGGGACGGTGGTGGGAATGGACCTTTCCCATCATGGTCCTCCGGATGGTGCCTGAACGAGGAAAAGTCCATGGAAGCTAGCAAAACAAACAAAATGACAAGTATTACAATGAGGAATATTACATAGTTTCTATTTCATACAAAATGAGAAGTAATAAACAATGGGTTGTTATATAGTTTCTATTTCATACAAAATGAGAAGTAATACAAATAAGGAAAATTATTAAGAATTTAAACCATCTATTTGATAAATATTGTTAAGCATAATAAAACACGAGAAGAAATATGGTAAACATCCCTTGCAATCAATAATACATGTACAATTAACAAAACAATAAGGAAATCTTCAAAAACCCTAACCAACCCCTAATACATGAACATTCATAAAAGATCATCTCCATACATGGTTACACATCACAATCAAACCATAACACAAGAAAAAAAATGAAAATTAAGCAATTCTTCATGAACCCTAAACAAACCATAACACATTAAACATTGAATCCATCAAACAAATTACCATCTTATTGTGTTTTGAGAGGACAATTACCCACATCCATGAACAAATATGAATTGGGTTTGGGTTTTGAGAGGACAATTACCCACATCCATGAACAAATATTCATTACACACCGAATCCATCCCACATACTAACAAAGCATTACTAAAATGTCATTAACATGAAGTGATTTAGGGTTAGGTTTAAAGTGCACAATTTCCCAAACTAAAGATGAAATTAGCAAGCAAGATGACACAATAACATGAGTTACCAACATAAGCAAAGAGAAAGACCAAAAGCTAGGCAATTGGAAGCATTTGGAGGGAAAAAAAAATGGAACAAGGTTCCAAAAACTGACCTGCTCGGTCCCCTTCCCTCGTTGCTCCAAGGAATGAGTGAGGAGAGCAGGAGGGACAAAAAGTAGGCAGGACTGAAAGCATTTATACCACCACCCGTCGCTTGCCACCGATCCGGCTACGGCGTGGTGGGACCCACGCTTCGGCCGAGGCCCGCACCGAAACCGTAGCGGGCCCGTCGGCGCCGACGCGATCGGTAGCGCGATACTGTCGCGCCACATGCGCGAAGCGCGACGTGGGTGGGACCTCTGCCGCCGCCACGCCACCCCGATCCAACGCCACCACGACAGCGTAGGTAGCGTCGGCGTCGCGCCGCATCGTCGGCGCGACATGTAAAATGTAAATATCGCCCCGGCGCATTTGCGCGACAAAAAAAGGATATCCGGTGTAAATTGTTTTAAAAACAGGGATACATTTGAAATTTGTTTTGAAAAAAGGGCAAAATTTTAAAAAATCCTATGAATGTTTCATTTGTCTGAATGTTTCTGAATGCCAACAGTGTTTGGTCGGGGCATGTTTAGTTCCTGAAAAGTAATCCCGAAAAGTGCTTCTGATGCATTCATCATATCGAATCTTTTGTCACATGCATGAGACATTAAATATAGGTAAAAAAATAAATTGCACAGTTTGACCGAAAAGTTCGAGACGAATCTTTTGAGCCTAATTAGTCCACGATAGAACAATAATTATCAAATACAAACAAAACGCTTCAGTAGCCCAACCCAAAATATTTCACCAACTAAACAGAGAGTTGACAGAAAGGTGACCCCTTCGGCGCGGGCGTCTCAGCTTGATCACTCCGTCGTCGTCGTCATCATCAGAGTCAGACGGACATTGTTTGCTGGAGTGAGAGCTGACAGAAAGGTGACACCTTCCGGGTTCCCGGCCGGCCGGCCGCCGCCATGTGCCAGGCGCCAGCCGTGCTTGTGCAGAGCCGGGCAGGCTCCAGGCATGCACGTACGTGATCTTGTGCATGATGATTACCCACTCCGGCCTTCCGGCGCGAGCGTTTCTGAACGCTTCATTTGTCCGAGGGATATAGTGTACTCTAATCATTGGACCCACCAGATTTCAAAAGTTTTGCCTCAATAAGCACTTGTTGGATGTGCTAATTTTTTAAAGGTGCTAATTTAGTTTAGTCCCAATTAGCATCACTAGTTTGGATCCTTTAGGGCTAAAGTGGGCTAAAAATTGTAGATGTGCCTACATAAATTAGCATCACTGATCATTGTAGATGTGCCTACATAAATTATATAAAAACGATAACTACAATTTTAATATAAAACATATGTAATAACCATCCTTTGAAAAAACTAAAATTTAGACATCTGATTTTTAAGAATTTAACAAATGCTATACTATTAGGAGGGATGACTCTAGAATAAGGTTTGATAGTCTCATATCTGAAACCAAACACTACCTTGGTTAGTTTGTTATATACTCCCTCTGTCCCTAAAATGATGTTGTCGTGAGATACATGCCATAAGTTTGACTTAATTTGTAGAAAATACGTGCAATATTTAAAGTTTAAATAAATTTGTTAAAAAACTAGACCTAAAGATCTTTTCTCATGATGCTAATTACTTAGCATAAATATTTTTATATCTTAATATATAATTGTCAACATTTGTTTCTCGGAAAGCATAGTGATAAACTTTTAGGGACGGAGGGAGTAGAGGGTAGATATATAGATATGCAGATAGATAGATAGATAGATAGATAGATAGATAGATACTCTCCTATACGTAAAATAATACAGTTATGGCATGCGTGCCACCTTAAAACCTCAAGGTTAACTAAGTTCATCGCAAATAGTATTAATTAACATTTATGTCTAAATAAATTTATTATAAAAAATATATATTATAAATAATCTAATAATATCTTATCTTGTACCATAGATATTAGTATTCTTTTAATATAATCTTATCTTGTATCATAGATAGATAGATAGATAGATAGATAGATAGATAGACCCCGTATGTAAAAGAATACAATTATGGATGTGTGCCACCTCAAACTGGCTCAAGTTTAACTAAATTTATAGCAAATAGTATTAATTAACATTTATATCTAAATAAATTTATTATAAAAAATATTATAATTAATCTAATAATATCTTATTTTGTACCATAGATATTAGTATTCTTTTAATAAAAATTTAGTCATGGTTAACTTTTTTTAAAAAAAAAAACGAGAATTGCATTCTGGATGGAGCAGACAGTTAGACTACTGTCCCTATGAAAATTAGGGCCGCTGACATTGTCCCTATTAAAAAAACGAGAATTGCATTCTGGACGGAGGGAGCAGACAGGTAGACTACTGTCGTATCTCTCGACGCTTCTGTGATTTCAATTTCGGATTCCAGCTTGTACACATTCAGGCACTATGGCAGCACTTCACATAAATATAAACCCATTCCATCCTATTGTGCCCCTACCGCAGCACCAGCTCTCCGCCGACGCAAAAGTCCGCCGAAGCCACGATGACCTCACCGCACGCCGCCATCGTAGCTTTTCCCTTCAGCTCTCACGCCCCGAAGCTGCTCATGGTCGCGCGCGCCCTCGCCACCGCGGCGCCGTCCGCGACCTTCTCCTTCATTTCCACCGCCAACTCTCTGGCGCAGCTGGGTGTCGCGGCGGTCCCGGGGAACCTGCGCT
The DNA here is from genome assembly GCA_015847255.1 of Hyparrhenia diplandra. Lineage (NCBI taxonomy): Eukaryota > Viridiplantae > Streptophyta > Magnoliopsida > Poales > Poaceae > Hyparrhenia > Hyparrhenia diplandra. Next base: position 54,630 of record JADLZK010007788.1, on the reverse strand, counting down.
TTGTGGAGATGCCGCCTGCAGGAGGCGACGATCAGGGAACCCCGGCGTGGCGCCGGATGGAGCTGTTTGTCGAGGCCGCGGAGGCTGGCGGCCGCAGGCAGGCGTTGGAAATGGCACGCGCCGCGGCTGGGGGGCGCCAGGGTGAGCTGCGTCGTCGGGGACGCCTTCATGTCCATGGCCGCGGAGGCCGGGGTGCCCTGGGTCGCGGTCTGGACGGGCGGCCCGACAGCGCTCCTGGCGCACCTCATCGGCGACGCGATCCGTGAGGACATCGGTGACCACGGTACGACCGATTACGTTGAAATATGCGTTGCGCTGCGCTTTGCATAATGACACGCTTTGCGCTCATGCACGCCCTTGCAGCTGCGAGCCGTGCCGACGAGCTTCTGACCTCCCACCCAGGCCTCGGGAGCTTCCGCGTCCGCGACCTCCCCCTTCGGCGGCGTCGGCGCCAGTGGCGACATGCACCGTGTCATGAGCCTCCTCCTCAGCCGCCTGGCGCAGCGACTGCCCCGCGCCGCCACGGCCGTCGCGCTCAACGCCTTCCCGGGCCTCTTCCCAAAGGACGTGTCCGCGGCCCTCGCCGACGCGCTCCCCAACTCCCTCCCCATCGGACCCTACCACCTCCTCCCGGGCGCCGCCGCACCAGCCGCCGACCCCCACGGATGCCTTGCCTGGCTCGCTGACCGACCCGCGGGCACCGTCGCGTACGTGAGCTTCGGCACGGTCGCGGCGCTGCCACCGGACGAGCTTCGTGAGCTGGCCTCCGGGCTCGAGGCCAGCGGCGCGCCGTTCCTGTGGTCGCTTCGGGAGGACGCGTGGCCGCTGCTCCCGCCGGGGTTCGTGGACCGCGCCAAGGCCAACGGCTTTGGGCTCCTGGTGCCGTGGACGCCGCAGGCCGCGGTGCTGCGGCACCCGGCAGTGGGCGCGTTCGTCACGCACTCCGGCTGGGGGCCGTCGTCGAGGGGATGTCCGGCGGCGTGCCCATGGCGTGCCGTCCCTTCTTCGGTGACCAGCAGATGAATGCGCGTGCTGTGGCGCGCCTGTGGTGCTTCGGCACCGCGATCGGCGTCGACACGCCGCTGACGAGCGGTGGCGTGGCGGAGGTGGTGACGTCGCTGCTGACAGGGCCGGAAGGGGCACGGATGAGGGCTACGGCGCGGGACCTGCAGGCCAGGGTGGTCGACGCGTTCGGGCCCGACGGCGGATCCATCAACAACTTCCACAAATTTGTCGAGGTTGTTTGTGCTCGTGTGTAGGAGTAATCCACAAATTTGTCGAGGTTGTTTATGCTCGTCGCCATGGTACGTAGCAGAGTAGCAGGCTGCTGCTAGAGCGTTCCAGCGTATCAGTGTATGGAATGGTCAGCGTGCTCTCTGCTGTTCTGATTGTTGTGCGAAAAGTCGCTACTGGTTTGCAGAACTTTTTTTTTTTCGATGACGCCTAAACGCGTTTTTCATTAAGCAGAAAAAGTTTTTAATATAGGAAAGAGGGGACAGCAACATGCGGTTACCGGCCCACTGCATAACAATTACTCGCCGCGTGGTTGTGATTATAAAGAAACTAGTTAAACGCTTCGTGCGTTGATACGGAATAACTAAATTTTATATAAAAAACATGGATCGCACGATAAAATAGCAATACTATAAAATTAAATAATAATAGGTTGTGTGACCGTGCGTTGCAAAGTTAACAAAATTTTATATTAAAAACATGGATCGCTCGTGCGTTGATAACGGGATAACTAAATTTTTATATAAAAATATGGATCGCCGCGATAAAATAGCAATACTATAAAATTAAATAATGATAGGTTGTGTGACCGTGCGTTGCAACGGGTTAACAAAATTTTATATAAAAACATGGATCGCATGATAAGATAGCAATACTATAAAATTAAACAATGATAGGTTGTGTGCCCATGCGTTGCAATGCGATAACTAAACTTTTATACTAAAAAACATACGGATCGCATAATAAGATAATAATACTATTAAATCAAAACAAATAGATAAAGAATCATGATTCTCATCTTGTACTATAAAACACATGGATTCAACAATGATGACAGTAGCATAGCTTGCATCCGATTGCTTAATAAACTGACAGTTATATCATCAGCCCAAGCACTAATCCAGAAATCTAGTATATATTTCTCCACTATTTTTTATATACTAACCGTCGCTTTTTATGTTTTGCAATAATCAATGCAATACGATAACTCTGTGCTGTTAGCAACATGCAACTTCATTATAGAACGTGCAAACTCAATCACTGCAATTTGCATGCCGAAGCAAATGCCAAGATATGGAATCCTTTGGATTACATTGTCTCCAAAAAACTCCAGGCACCAACACATCATTGGAACCTGAGGAGCAAAAAACTAATTCAGATTTCTATATAGTAGGTTAGTAGCATGCCACAAGAGGACATTCTATGCTTACCTTTTAGCGACTATAAACAATTGCCAGGCTCTCATACAGGTACAGAGTGCCAAGCTTCCAATATTCCTTCTCCCGTTTGACAAAAGAACTGCTCGATACACTCAGAGGTGAGCTCATCTCTCCTGACCAAAATCCAAACAGGCTCATGAACTTGTGGAAGCTATCACAGATCTGCAAATGGCACATGCCAGCTGAAGTCAGGCAGCTTATAAGCTATCAAAAGATATCTGCAAACAACAGTAAATATACTACATACATTCGTACTTTGACCATCCTAGTAGTATAAAAATGAATGAATGAAAATCTTGGTGCCTGGTGTTGCTATTATTTTAAAGTAAATATACTACATTAGCACTGAATAAGTGAATATAATCATGGCTCCAAAGAATTCAACAGCTTAGACTGGTAAACAACAGCCAATCCCTACAAATTGACTTCTCCAGTTCTCCCTACAATGTATCTAACATATTACTATGTTGAGTTGCAACTCCTAAAATGCAATAGGTTGGGGAAGAAAAATGTTGCACTCCAAAATGCAATTGGATAGCTGCCACAAAGAGCAAACGTGCTAGCATGGCTCCATGGATTAGCCAGAGGTTCTCTCTCTGATGCAAATAGCAAATGATAGACCACACACCAATTCCAGTGATCACTTTTTTTTACCAATTTCAGAGGAGATCACTGAACTTTTTTCAATCTGTTAACATAGTTAAGTGTGAAAATAGAAATTGAGATCACCAAATGTCCCTCAATTATAAGTGGGAAAAATGGTTATGCTTCTAGAATGTAATGACTAAAATATATACATATTTGCACAATTCAAAAAAGTTTAACATATATATACACTTCAGAGCATATCATTGAGTTTATAGAGAAAATGTTGTTAGCACTATTACTAAAAAAAAGACAAAAAAAAAATGTAAGCTAACACAGTTGGGCTAAAGAAATTCCACGGAATAAAAAGCTCAGACCGTAACATACCTGAAATCATTCCAATGTAATGAAGCTGAGTTAAAGCCCTCCTAGAATCCTGAAACCTGTAGAAAATGCGCACAAAAAGAGATGCACAAATTAGAAGCATATAAATTCATTAAATAAAGTATATATTTTTAACTGTTAGCTAACTATTCATTCCTAATTCTGCATTTCACACGGAAACATTTGTTTTTCTGTGAACTCATGTAACATGAGGCAAACAAAGGCTTGGAATGAAAAGAGCACACAAAGCTGTTTATCAGAGTATTAGTATCTGACTCAAATCAGATGCAATAGAAGCTAAATCACTGCTGACTTGATTTTTATTTCCAACCAAAGATGCACATTTATCAGAAAATGTGCAAGAAATATCATAGACTGAACACCTTTTTTACTTGAAAGGATTTCTGTAAGTCACACAGTAAAGCACATCAATGCTAATCATTCTGTAGGTCACACAGATTGTATGCTTATTTTAGTTCTGACAACAGATGTAATGTTTTGATTTAGAAAGAGGATTGCTAGTGCATTGCAATTTCAATTTTCCTATGTGTTATCATCAAACAATATCAATGGTTGAAATAAAAATTGAGATCTGACACCTTGTTAGTTATCAGAATGCTAATTTATGTCGGATAGTGACCCACTAAGGTTGGTCCCATATATAAGCCATATATTCAGTTTCTTTAATTTAAAAAAAAATGTAGCTCTTTTTATTTCAGAAGCATGCATTAAGCATTTTCTCTTTAGATTTTACCAGCTGCACTGAATGCCCAAATGCCCAAACAATCATTCATTCAATATTACTGTAACATTTTACCTAGTGGTATCAGATTGGCCAAATGCCCGAACGCCTTTATTCCTGTCCCGAACTACCCAGGATAAGAAGAAACCTGCAATCATTAGAAGGATCCATTTAGTAGCAATCACAAGAATATTCCTGCAGTTTTCTGGCTGGTGGTGCAACCATCGAACTGGCAGAGGTGGATCGACGCCCGCTAGACGGCAGTGTAGACAAATATAGTTGAGTGAGGGAGGAGTCGATGCGCTGCAGCTTCAGCTGGTGGCGGAACCGGTTGATGAAGTCGTCGCCGCGCGCGTCCATCTCGCCACCGCCGCTGATGGCCTCCTCCTCCTCCTCCTCATCCACCAACTCGGACGCCGGCTCAAGCTCGGGCTCCGCCACGGGGCGTCTCTCTCTGGTCGTGGCCAGGCTCCGCCACGGGGAGCCGCCGGCGTCTCCTCCACCTCCTCGGCACTGAAGTGCGCGAACGCCGACTTGTGCAAGCGCGCCGAGAGCCACGGCAGCTCCGCCTCTGCCGCCGCCTCCGACCTGCTCCGCTCCATGTGCGCTGCTTGCTTGGGCTCGCGCTCCGGCTCCACAGCGCGCCCGATGACGATGACAGGACGACCATCTTCTCCGACGCCGTGGGGGGCTGCACATGCTCGCGCCCCAGATCGAGATCTGCCACACCGGCCTCGGCGCGCTCGTCTCTCGGTCTGCAAGGAGAGGCGACGGCGAGGATAGCGAGGGAACAGGGAGGCGAGAAGGGCGGCAACGCTCGTCCTGTTGCCCCCGGCGGCGCGGTCATTGGGGATCCTGGCAGTGTGGGCGCTGTGGGAGGCAGTGACAGTGTTGCGAGGAGGCGGCGGCGTCGCAGGTGGAGGGGGAGGCGGCGTTGTCGCGAGGAGGGCCTGCGGAGGCGAGAGGGCGTGGGGACAGATGGGGAAGACAATTTTTTAAAAAAATCAGGATGGATCACGGACGGAGCGTTTCTTTCTTTTCTTTTCTTTTTTTTTTTTTTTTTTTTTTTTTTTTTTTTTTTTTTGACCGAGAGGAGGAGGAAGGTGCGCCGCGGTATCGCACGGGCGGAGAAGAGCTACCTCAAAATTTTTACCACACGAAAAAAACCCACGAAAAACCTGTCTCCCTTTCATCTTTTTTTATATAATAGTAAAGATAAAGATAGTTGCGACTAAAAAAAGAGACAACTTAGGCCTCGTCCCTGTAGCCCCGTGAAAGTCTAGACCCAATGCAAATACGTCGAAACGTAAACGTCCTTTTCGAATAGTGGAATTCCGTTCCGGCCAAGTCGGCGGCGTCCGGAAGGCGGCATTGAACTTGCTATTAGTTGCTATCCACGTCTGAGGTTTGTTTCGAGGAAAACGTGCTATTAGGGCAAAAGCACAATGGAGGCTATAAGTGGTAGTGGTTTTAGTACAAATAAAATGATCCACATAGATGAGGAAATATTGAGACTACTATTTACAAAATGCAAAAATTATTGCTTGTGGCTTGCACATAAATTTTTGTTTTAATCATCTTGGCACCTTTATTTCCTCTCCCTCTTCTTTTTCATCATGGACCACCTTCTCTCCTTAAGCACATGCCACTATGACAAAAATAGAGCACCTACTTTTTTTTATCGGATCCTACATGACACTTGAAGCTACAAACATAAAGCATGTAATGGGGAAGCCCTTACTTGCCATCATATCACAATCGAACTTCGAGCAGACATTGAGACACTGACACAGAATCTGAATAGAACTTATTTGTCTTATACTCCGTATTAGATAAACTCAATCGGGTATTTGCCTCCTTTTTTTGTCTATAAGAGCAACTCCAACCATCCCTCCTAAAAATAGATAGCTAACTTGTAAAATTTGAGAGCACAAATTTAAAATTAACTCTAGTGGAATGAAATGGACTCCCATTTTTCATTTAAAAGGTGGATAAAAGTCTCCTATATCTAGCTATATCTAGGGCTTGTGAGGGAATTTTAGAAGGGCATGAAAAATTTAGGAGCTCCACAAATGTTATTCTCAACTAGAGAATAGGAGACTCCACTAGAGTTGCTCTAATAAGCGGTAGACACATGCAGAGGTCATGGATCATCCATGGCCATGGGTCACCCACCTACACACAGGCGTGGAGGAGATCATCGCTTTCCTTTCCATGTTTGGCGAGGAATTTCTAAGCGTGCTGTTTTCTTCAGTACTCTTTGTGTTTGTTGCTCTCGAGTTGTACAGTCTTTTTCTTCTCCAGTTTTGTACAGGTAGGCAGTCGTGATGTAAGTCTTGTGCTGGCTGGTTTTGTACTCCCTTTTTCTTTATACCGTCTATAATAAAATTCAACGGCAAAATTTTTTGCCGTTCCTAAAAAAAAAGAGTGCAGCTTTCATCACTGGCCCACTTCTGCTTTGCTCGCTCTCTTACTCGCAGCCCAAATAACCTGTGTCTCCATGCGTTTTCGGTCTCTTTCGGCCATGTTCTTGTCGATTCACACCACGGCCCACTACGGCCCCATGAGTTTATGATGCTAGGTTTTACAGGAGATAAGTTGTTTAGATATAATCTTCTAAAAAAAGAAAGTAGTTTAGATATAAATAATGGTATTATTATTTTTTTAAGTATATCTGTAATGTTATATATGCTAGAAAATCTTCTAGAAAAAAAAAAAATAGGAAGTATTACTATTTGATTTTTTTTTTGTTTTGGGGCTGTTTTTTTTTGGTAACCGCATATGCATACTGCTGACTTTTATTGTTTTCTACTTCCACTCGATGAAATACGTGTGCAGACACAGAGAAAAAAAAAAAGGGGAGCAAAAGTGACATGTTAAAACTGCACAAAATTTAGATAGTGACATGTTTGAAAAGTGGTCAGAATACGCTGAAGCATGGATGGATGGCTTGAACTTGGAGCTTTCTCTTGACGGGCGCGCCAAGTTAGCACTGGGCTCGGCTTATTGTTAAACAGAAAAACTCTAGACCACGTGGTCAGCAGCCAAAGAAAAGTCCAATTTTGCTTGATCATTCACTCGTATCGAGTGAAGTTCAGAGGAGCTTGCATGATTATTGATTGGTCCAACTCACCTAATTATCCGTTATAAACGCGCGCCACTCGGCCGGAAACCATACACTGTCAGTCGGTGACAGAGAACACTCGCTTCGCTGCCTCCGCGCGCGCAACGCCCTCTGCTTATCATCACTTCCATGGCCGCCGCCGCCGCCAGCTCGGTGGCTCCGTCCGGCCCTATCCCGTTCACGGGCGTCGGCGGCGGCACTGTTCCAGAGCACACACCCAAGGAGGAGTTCGGCGACCTCGTGGCCTCCCCTGCCTCGCGGGCAGCAGTCCATCCTGGAGCTGCGCCTGTACCAGGGCTTCCGGCTGGCGGAGCACTGGGTGCCAGGGACCATCGTGTGTTCAGCGCCGCTTCACGCCCGCGCGCCGACGGCGTGATCCCCGGCGGCTACCCCAAGTGCGACACGACGTGGCTCAAGGCGGCCGGCCTTCGCCCGCGGCGCGCTGGGCGGGCGTACCGCCCAGACCACCGCCGGGCACCCTCTCCGCGAGCTCAACCCGCCTGACCGCATCCCGTTCATCGGCGAGATCTTCTCCGGCGGTGAGGCCTTGGCTTCGACGCTCCGTCGCGCGGCTCATGAACACGCACTTCCAGCCCACATCCGGCGCCGTCGTCCGCCGGTGCGAGGTGCGGTCGTGTCTGCGAGGACCCCAGGACATGGTGGTCTCGCTCGGCACTTCCTCCGGCGCCAAGCGGACCTCTCGTTCGCCGACACGTTCGATCCGTCTGCGACGGCGCCGTGGTGGCGGTCCTGTCACGGGACCACGTCCTCTCCCTACTGGCGCCTTGGCGGCGTGGCGACTCGGGGGCGGAGGTGCTCTTCTTCAAGCACGAGGACCTGCTCCGGGACCCCCCGACAACGTCGCGACGGCTCGCCCCGATTCATGGGCTGCCCGTTCTCGGTCGCCGAGGAGGCCGCTAGTGACATCGCGGCGTTGTGGGCTGTGCGGCCGGCGAGATGAAGGCGGCCGAGGTGAACAGGCACGGCAGCGGCACCGCGGGGAGGTACCGCGCCATGCCGCGCGGCGCCTTCTTCGGAAGGGTGTCGCCGGGGACTGGCGAACCACATGACGCCCGGAGATGGCGGCGCAGCTGGACGAGATCTTCCGTGACAAGCTCCATGGGACGGGGCTCGCTTTCTCGTAATACTTAATGATCATTTCGAGGTGTTGACGCTTTTGGATTTGCGATTCTGATGGCAACTCGTGTTTGAATAAGTGTACACACTAGCAGGATCATAAATATATACTCCCTCCGTCCCTTATTAGATGTCGCTATGGGGTGCGTGCGGTCAAACTTTCTCAACTTTGACTAGGTTTGTAGAAAATACGTGCAACATTTATATTTTTAAATAAATTTGTTAAAAAACTAGACTTAAAGATCTTTCCGATGATACTAATTACTTAGCATAAATATTTATATATTTTGAAAAAAAAAAATAATTGCCGGCAGTTTGAAAACGTGGATTTCTCGGGAAGCGAGAATGACATCTATTTAGGGACGAGGGGAGTATATTGAAATTGAAATCGGCATTACATCCGCGATCCGTGAAAGCAAAGACGAAACCAGGATGACGCCGTCACCGCCGCTTCGATTTGATTCATTTTATTTATCTCTAGCTCACCGCGCTAGTGCCAGCGAGCATACGCGGCGAGCCGGCGACGGCCATCAGACATGGGAGCCGTACTGCGCCCACCAGGCCGCGAAGGCCGCCATTACCAAGTAGGAGCCGACGGACATCAGGACGTAGGAGCACAGAGCTCCCAAGACGGCGGACCACATCTTGGAGATGGCTGGCTGGCAGGGGAGCAGCTAGCGCGCGGCGCAGCAACTGTTGCTTGGAGGAGAGTGGTGATCAGGACAAGCGAGCTCCTGGCAGTGGGCGAGGCAGGGACTGCGAGAGAGGGGTCATCTATTTGTAGTAGGGCTGCGGCGGCGGCTGTCGAGGTAGCCCAGGCGTCCCGGTTTTGCGGTCGCGTTGCATTTTTATGAGTGGGCAGTTGCTGCCGTCTCCGCCGCTCACCAAAGGAAGGAGGAGACGAAGCGTAAGCGAAACGCCCGTGCGTGTTGGGAACTCGAAAAGAGGCTCTCCGCCTCGGCATGCATAGCATAGGCATGTATACGTGCGGGTCCCAATATTTGCAGCTCTTACTCACGGAGTACATAGGAAAGCCACATGAAAAAATATAGGATCCTACTAGAAGCGCCAGGATAGGTATATATGGCCATGCAGGCCGTGGCTTGTCGCCACAGCCTGTGGCCCGGAGTTTTGGCCCATGTGACCAGGCCGTGGCCCGGTGAAAAAGGCCAGCACGGTGGCGGGCCTGCTAATAGCCCCCACCACCCCAACTCCCCCTACCGGGCCACCAAAATCCAGCCGGCCCCATCCAAACCCTAACCCCTTTCCCTTCGGTCCACCAGCCCCACGCAGCCAGCTAGACGCTGCATTCCCCACACGAACGCGACCAAGCCAATGTCGCTCGAACTCTCATCGCTCCTCCTCCTCTCACCTCTATTCGCCCGCGATGGCCACCGCCAAAGACGCTGAAGCGCCAGCGGCCGCCCGGCGTCGCCGTGGGCGCCGGCGCTACCTCCACCGGCGTGGGAAGGAGCTCCGCCGCGCCGGCGGCGTGACCTCCACCGGTGCGAGGCCAGGCCTCTATCGCTGGCGGGAGAGGCGCCGCCGGGCTTAACCGGCGTGTGGCTCCGCCGCCGCGGGCACGGCCTTCATTGCGGGCGCGTGGCTCCACCACTGGTGCGGCTTGCCGTCGCGGCGCGACCGCCGCCGCCTGGGCGTGGCTCCGGTCTAGGGCCCGCACGGCACGGCAGGGCCCAACGGGCGACCCGACCTGACAAAAACGAGCACGCCCTCAGGTGCGGCAGCCCGAGACGGTCCGGCGGCGTCGGGGCCGGCACGACCCCATGGCCATCTATAAGGATAGGGAAGCTCCACTTTCCTTTCCTACACATCACCGGACTTCGCGTCTCCCTCCTCTCCGCCACCGAGGTGGTTGCCGGTGAACCGCCATCGCCCTTCTCGCCCGCTTCTAGTTCAGGCCCGCGCAACTTGCACGGCCCCACGTCGTGCCATCACTAGCAACGCCCGGAACCGCCCTCACCTTAACGTCCGTCGCCAACCGTCCTCCTCTCTCTTCCCCCCTCGCTCCACTACCCGGCCACCTCCATGCGCCCGGCCAAATTCACTTGTCGCCGCTCCACCTGCGCAATTCATCTTGCGACCACGCTTGCCATCATCTTGCGCACCAGCTTGACCCACTCGCACCGTCAATTTCGGGAGCCGCCGAGACGTCTTCATGGTGAGTCGTCCTCCCCTATGCTCGGCCTCCTCCAAGCGCCTTCCTCCCACCGGCGGCGCTCCCGCCTCGTCGTCGACCTCCGCTATTTGCGCTCGCCGTTGCTCGGACCTAGGGGCCACGCTCTCCGCCCAAGGACCTCCGGAGGCCGTGTAATGAGGTTCTGTCGCAGCGACCTCCCCGCACCACGGGCGGGAAGCCCCTCACCTACATCCCGGCGGCGTCCCCCGCCTCCTCCGCGTCTTCCTTGGTGTCCTCCGCCTTGCTCCGGCGCTCCCTCACCTCCGCGCCCGGCACCATCCCCCATGCATCCGCGATTTGCCTCGACTTCCGCCACAAAATGAGCTCCAACCGTTTTTCCTTTCTGTGCTATAGTGAGGGAACGGTGATAATATAATAATAAATACCTATACTTTGTGCAAGTGATAAAAGATAATATAAAAGATTTTTCTTTTAAACCAATATCTCGATCTAGATATATAGAAAAGAAAATATCTACATATCTCTATATATGTATATATTATGTTATTAATATATACATACACATATACATATAATATGTACATTATGCAATGGATCCATAATGGTAAATGAAAGTGGCTAATTATTGAATAATAAAAAGCCCTTTTAACTCAGTGGTAGAGCAATGCCATGGTAAGGCATAAGTCATCGGTTCAAATCCGATAAAGGGCTTTGCACTTAGTGGTAGAATAATGCCTTGGTAAGATAGAAGTCATCTGTTTGAATCCGATAGAGTACTTTTCTACTAAATTCATTCATTTATTTTTTTAAAAATGTCTCCATTTTTTTCTACAATTTTAATTCCGTGCTTCGAATCCTCTGATTTTGCTACGGCATCCAAAGGGACGCTAACGTCAAAAAAAAGGAAAGGAACCGTTCCTATGGTTTTCCTTTGGTTCACGGGTTTGGTTCGCGGGTGAACCAAAGGGGGCCTTAACACGTTGGACTATGAAAAGACAGGAGAACACGTACGGTAGCCGACCGGATCAAATGCAGGACACGAGGTGATTAAACATTTTTTTTCACGAATTGGTAATCAAATGACATTTTTTTATGAATCGGTAATTACGTGTGTGGTAAGGGTCTAGTTTCTTTTAGATCATGGTCGTCTCACTTCCTTCTTCGTTTCTCTACTAATCAAATTACCATCCGTCCTACTAAATCATGGTCGTCACTTCCTTCGTTTCTTGATTACACTTGTACAGACAGTTCCTTTATTTTAATAAAAAGCTCAGTAGGGGTGCTCCTCTCCTGTTTCCCTAAAAAAAAAAAAAAAAAAACCATGGTCGTCACAATACATTATGTTCAGGATGGTGGGAGTAGGTATTTTGCTTTCTAATGCATTTGGAAATCATATAACGACCGATCCCCTCTAAATCTCTAATGTTGAAGCGAAATAACAGTAACGACGGACCATATGTTGCAAGAAGGATATAACGACTGACCAATAGTAAATAGTAATCTAATCGGCATTACATCTAGTTCATCGGTGAAATCACAAGGCTGCTGCGTGAGGGAGGACGCCGACACGCCGTCACCACGCGCTCTCTATCTTTTATTTGCTACTCCGTATAAGTCTTGCTCACGGCTCACCACGCGCGCTTGCGGCCCTAGCGCTAGGTAGCAAAGGCACGGACGGCAGCTTCCGGGCCGTCCTTATTGAGGATGGCGAAGTACAGCTGCGGGTTCGCCTCGAACGCAGCTCGTGAAAAGACAAGACCCGCGGCGCCTGGAGCCGTCATTGTACCCGGAGCCACCACCTTGGTCGCCGCGGCGGCGGCGGCCACAACAGGTGCCGCCGCCGCCACTACCGGTGCCGCCAATGTGGCCGCTACCGCCACTACCGGCGCCGCCATCGGCGCCGCGGTGGCCACAACAGGTACCGCCGCCGCCGTCACGGCCGCCAGGATTTGGGAGATAACAGGAATCACCAAGAAGAACATTGTCCCTTGGAGAGGATGATGAATTGATCAAGTCAAGCAAGCTTTAGTGCTGTACTGTGGATGGTATTGTGGATAGACACGGCGCGCCATGTTTGCGAGAGAGAGGCCATCTATTTATATCAGCAGTGGGAAATCGAGGTAGGCCCGGGCCAGGCGGCTGCTGCCTGCTGGCCTTCTATTCTATGCGTGCGTAATTGTTGCCGTCGTCTAACTGGCTGTGCCGCTCGGAAAAGAAGACGAAGCGTAAGCGAAAGTGAAACGCGCGTGTTGGGGAACGAACGATCAAATCGGCCTGGGAACTCCAAGAAGCTCCACCTTCGTTCTAGCTCCGATCCGCCGATCGACCCATTTAGCATTGTTTTAATGATCGATGAGGTGAGCCGTGAGCGCATTGCAACTGACGAAAGACGCCGGCCCGATCAAGTGCAGAAGCCGATCGACTCGTCGATTGGGAGTTAGAACGCACGATAAAAGTTAGCACGTGTAGGATATGATTGATTCGTATAAATGAGTATTTTTACGAATTGGTATCTAATGATGCATTTCGCGTGCGCCGGATATATAGAGTTGAGAGCATGCAAGAATTCTACTCCGTATTACGTACTACTTACTACACGTACGCTAGCTAGCTAGGGCGCCGCGAACATGATCCATGGCTTTCTACGTGGAATATAGCGATGAACAAACAAGTGGAACAACGAAATGCAAAGTAAAGACTAGATTTAGTCGACACTAGAGAACACAATTACTTCCAATTCATAGCAGAAACTAAAGAACGCTTACAGTCGACACTAGAGTACTAGACAACACCATTACTTCAATTCATAGCAGAAACTAAAGGACGCTTACTGAACAAACCCACTGACTGCTCGCAGTCGAAGGGAGAGCACATCAGAACACTTGCCACGAGTCCACGACACTGCTCGTAAAACATAGAAACCAACAACACTAATATGCTATACTAGTACGTACTAGAATAACAACCTTGCTAGTCGCCTCCATCGTCGCCGCTCGGTCCGCCGCGAACCCTCCGGCAGCACACACGGCAACAACCTAGGCAACTTATTATTACTACTAGTACACGTACTAGCAGTTCAAATCGCAAATGCGGCGACGGCGGCTTGGACGCCTTTGGTGCGGAGCAGATGGAAGTAGAGCTGCGGGTTGGCCAGGAACGCCGCCCGCGAGATGAGGAACCCGGCGGCACCGGGACCCTTCATCATGACCGCGGCCGGTGCGGCAACCGGCCAGAGGAAAGTAAGCGCACGCAGCGCTGACGGCCACGCCAGCGGCAGCGCGGAGGACGCCGCCCGGCCGGGGTCAAAGCCATCGTCGTACTGCTGTCTGATGCAACGAACTACTAGCAGTAGCTAGCGTGTCGAACTGTGGATCGAAACCGGAAACAGGATTAGCTTTCGCAATGACGAACACGGCAGACAGTGAGAGGATCGGGGATGACCGGAGTTGGAGGCTTGGGGTGCACAATTTATAGGGCACGAACCACTTCGACGGGAACGTCTCGAACCCGGCCGGACGCACGGTGCGCACGGCGCACGGGGTTGAGGTGGATCCACAGGGTGCAAGAGCGTACGACACGCGTCCGTCAAAGCCAACGTGATAGATGAGGTGGACGCCCGTGCGAGGTTTTACCGTGCTGCGTCTGGGACTCGTGTCAAGCGTCAGGGCAAAGCTTTTCACTCTTCGCAGAAACGTCGTCAAGGCCGGTGGGAAAAACGTAACACATATATAGGAATATTTTTTAGAAGTAATTTGCTGAGAGAGAAAAAAAAAAATCGTGTTCCACGTCATGATTCTTGATCCATCCATAAGCCTGGATGAATACGGGGCCAAGTCGCCAAGATCATTGAAGAACAAGCACACGGAGAAGCCACAGGACAAGGGGGCACAATGACCAAAAGAAAGATATGGAAGCTGCATGCAGCAATTTTTGCATAGTAGTGACACTGTTGCGGCCAATACCAAGAGATCGACCGATAGGATCGAGACGGCAGCACGTCTCTCGCTGTCTTTTATTTACGATCCCTAGCTCACAGCTAGCGCTAGCTAGGCACAGGCAGCGAACGCGGCGGCGGCGGCTGCCGCGCCGGCGGTGAGGATGCTGAAATACAGTTGCGGGTTCGATTCTTCAAAAAACAGTTGCCGGTTCGCCTGGAAAGCGGCGCGGCAGATGAGCAGCCCGCCGGCGCCCGCCAATCTTCCAGTCCGTCGGACAGAAAGCTTGGTCCGACCACCCCTCCTCTCTGATCCCTGCTGCGCGGCCCAGGAGTGATTACGGCCCATGTGCAAAGTGAACAGCCACCGGGCGCCTTCATCGTTGCCTTGTTAGGATCAGTCACTGTGGGCCTGGGCCTTGAGCCCAGTTCAGGCTTTGCTTGGGTGGAAGACTACAAGAGAGCAGGATCTGAGAAGGCATCGAATATTCAGAAGAAACACATCTCCATCTTCTTACTGTACCTCTTCCTCTGCGAGCCTCCATCCGTAGGTCTCGAACTCTCATCCTTCCCATGTTCTAGTTCTCTACTCCTCTGTCTAGATTGCTTGCTTGATCCAGTCCTCCCTTCCCCTGACGTCGTGTACTCCGATTTGTATCTGAATTGAGCTATCGTGTGAACCAGTTGAGAGGTGTGTTAACAATTGGTATCGGAGATGGTCGATTCTCAGAACCCTAGCACCATGAATCCCCCTACCGTGCTCTCTCCTTCTTACCAGTTCCTCCTGGATGAAATCAACAAGCTGTTCTCCGAGCAGGACGCCAAGTGGGATCGGCGATTCGCTGATCTACACGCCGCGCGACTCGGCGGCATCGTCCCTGTGGACGCGCTCGTCACCTCCACCCACCTCGACGCGTCGCACAACGTCATCCAGGAAGTCGCCCAAGTCCGCGAGGAGCAGCACGCCGACGGGAACCAGGATTCGGGCGAGCGCAAGCCCACGGTCCTCCCTGACGGCGCGCCCACCTCGGTCCTTCACCTGGACTCCGTCGAGCGCAAGTACATCCTCCACGGCGACGCTGCCTTAACCGACGAGCCTAAACCCGGCGCTGTGGCGGACCAAGACACGCTTCGGCGCCGCAGAGAGTCCTCGCCGCCTAGCCTCCGCGCTCGGCGACATCACCGGCCTCGACTGCCTCAGCCTCCCTTCCAAATGTGATCCTCCGCAACGTCGTCTCCCGCCTTCCCCTCAAGGATGCCGCGCGCACGGCGGTGCCGTCTCGCCGCTGGCGGCCTCTCTGCGCCGCCCATCCAAGTCGGTCGCTCCGACCCGGGCGTGGTGCGACATCGGCGAGCCCCCTCGCGGCTGCATGCTACGCACGGACCCCTGCGGCGTTCTCCGTCCCCGACGCTTCCGCGAGTCTGCGTCGTCTCGGCGCCCGTTCCCATGGGCCGCGTGCAAGCGCCTACGGACCCGCCCGCGCTACCGCGCGCCTGGCGACGAGCGCTTTCGTCATCGGCGCCGACCTCGACCCGACCCGTCGTCGCCATCGCCGCCTTCCGATTCCTTCGCGTCGGCCCCGTCGATCGCGGCGCTCCACGCCGCTCCGTAGCGTGGCCGGCGACTCCCCGGCGATGGCCTGGAGCTCGGTGTTGCCAAGGTGGCACTCGCAGCGGCTGCGGCGCTCCGTCTGTCTTTTTTGGCGCCCATGAGGAGGTGGCCCGGTGGTATGGGAAGCGGCGGCGGGCTCAGCGCAACCACCTGCTTGACGATTTGCCTGTCCGGCGCCCACTGCTTCGCCGACGTCCTCGCCAGCGCCGGCCCCTTCCACTACTTTGTGGAGGTAGCGCTGTACCGTACGCATCCTGGCCCGATGACGAAGGCGGGTGGTGACCGTGGAAGCGGACTCCCCGTGGCCGCGCGCTCACCGCGCGCTACACGGACCCCAGCCTCCACCCTCCGCCCGCGTCCACCGCACCTCGGCTCTGCGTCGGACGCCGCTGCTTCGACTTCCACCTCGGCAGTGCCGGCCATGCCCGGAGGCGCTCTTGAAAGATCTCTAGATTGGTTTTGGATAATTAGTGACATCCTAGGACTAATCTCTCTATGCTAAGTGTTTGATTTAGTTGGAGATTGGTCAAGCCAAGGTTGGTGCATGGTGGTCATGGTGGATGGGTCGAGGTGATCCAAATGATGATCAAGTGCGCAACTTGGAGTGGTTCGAGGATCAAAATGGGCTCAAGGCAAAGGTATATCCATAGGGCCATTTTGATTTTGCACTCAAGACACCATAGAGGGTGTGAGTGATTTAGGATCGATAAGCCGTACTATAAAGAGGGGGGGGAAACTATCGTACATATCGGGTCCTCATGTGCCTCTAGGTTCAAAATCATTTGCATGCATTCTAACCTAGAGAGCTAACCCGACCTTCGAAATTGATTGTGAAAATGCTAACACACGAGCACATGGCGATGTACACGTGGTGGTGTTGTTACTTTTGCGAAGGCGGTGACGGTTGCAGGGTTGAGAGGATTCGGCGCTTTTGAGAAAATGAAACGTCTATTTTCTATTGCGCCGGATGCATCGTGGTGGTGAAAACATGCTATTCCTCGTGCTCAAGTTGGTATACTTGTTGGATAGCATGTCGAAGCAAAGGCGACGGAGAAAGCGTTGACATTTCGCGGTGAAACGTCGGCCGACACCTGCGGCCGGGGGCGCTTGACGGACGCGGGCGTCCGACCGGACGGTCCGGTCGATAGGTTCCGGTCGAAGTTCCAGTAAGCATGTTTTTCAGGCCGAATCCCTGGATCGACCGGACGCACCCACCGGAAGCTCGACCGGACGCTGTTTTGTGAGTCCGGTCACGACCGGACCCACGGACCGGACGCGCTCCCCTGGGTGTCAGCATTGGGCCAGCGGGCTTGGCGGTTCTGACCGGAAGCTTCGACCGGACTCATGGACGAGTCCGGTCGGCCCGCAAGAAACGTGTTTTCCTCTACGGCTCCATTTCATGTGGGGGTCTATATATATGTGTTCGGCCGGCTTTGTGAGGTCTCTTGGTCATTTGAAATCATTCCTAACACCTCTAGAGCTGAGCACACTCTCTCCTCCTCACTCCATTTGCTTGTGAGCATCATTCTAGTGAGTTGAGGTGATTCAAGTGCACTTTACTTTGATCTTTGCATCTAGTGGCACTTGGGGATCGTTGTGAGCCGGTGGATTTCTTGTTGCTCTTGGAGAGCACCACTCCTAACCGGCTTGGTGATTGGTGGAGGCGTTGGCAAGAGAAGGAGATTGTTCTTGGCCACCTCCGGTTGATTTGTGAGAGGACCGCGCATCCTCATCGGGACGACAAATTGCAAGTAATATATTGCTCGTGTCTTGGGTACCTCTCATTTGCTTTGGGTGCAAGTAGCCTAAAGGCACTTGGCTAGGAGTGAGCTCCACCTTGCCCCACACGTGAGAAGGTCGGCACAACGGAGACGTAGCTTGAGGGTGCTCAAGTGAACTTCGAGGTAAATCATTGTGTCTCCATTTGTCTCTTCTCATCCTTTGGTGATTGTCTTCATTGTTCATATTGATATTCATCCTACGGTGATTGGTTGACTTGCCTCGACACATTGGTATAACACCTCCTCTCTACCTTGCATTTACTTTGATATACATATTGTGCTTGTGTAGACTTGTCTAGATTGTTTAGCCTCTTAGACTTGTTTAGAACAATCTAGCTTGTTCACCTAGGTAGAGAAGTAGAGACATAGCCTTTTGAGTGATATAGAGACATATTTGACTAGAATTGTTATTAGGAGGCTTGCCGACAAGTAGAGCTAGTGCAACCGCTATTATCGCTTTGTTATTGTCTAACAAGTTGCTCTAGTGTTTTGTAGAAATTTTATTAGGCTATTCACCCTCCCTTTAGCCATTTAGGACCTTTCAGCTGCGCCGGTTCCTCGTTGACACCGACCACAGGCTCAACGGCTCGCTGGACGCGCTTCTCAGTGGCGCGCCGTCGGGCCTCGTCTGGAACCCGGCTGTGGCGTGGGTTGCACCCGGCGAGCTCGCACCAACATCGCCCTCATGGTGTCCAACACCAGGACCCCCCGTGTGTTTGGTTGGAGAGCCAACCCAGCTGGGTCGGAGCGAACCCGCTCTCGTAGCTGTTTGGATGTAGATGAGGAGGGTTGGGTTGGCTCCAGTAGGGGAATATTCCTCTCAGATGCGGGTTGGAACGCTCCCTCCAAATCTCGCGAACGGAGCCGCTCCAGCCGGGTTGGCTTACGTCAGCCGCGCCCCGTCTTCTCCGTCCGCGCTCGTCACCTGGGCCGCGCGCATCTCCGGCGGGCTCCGGTGCTGTCCCGAAGCGATCCACGTCCCGGCCGGGCGGCGAGGGCGAAGCCACGGCGGCGGACCCGCCCGCGCTCGCGGCAGCTCCGGCGGGCGGCGCTCAGCAGCGGGCGGAAGTGGCGGGTGGCGCTTCAGCGGTGGAGCAGTCAGGGCGGCGGCGCTCCACGCGAGCTCCCCTGCGGCCAAGCGGACCCGCCGCGCGCTCGTTCACTTCCGGCGAAGCGGCGCTCCGCAGCGGCAGCTCCGGCGGCGGCGGCGCTGGCAGCGGAAACTCAGCGGGCGGCGCTTCGACGGCGGAGCGGCTCCGGCGGCGGCGCTTCGACGGTGGAGCTCCCGGCGGCCAGGCCCGCGCTCGTCCAGCGGTCAACATGTGAAGAAGAAGGGCATAGATGCAAATAAAAATTTATTGTGTGTTCACTTTATAAAATCGCCAGAGAGAAGAATTTTCTTATATGGGCATAGTTAGTTTTACGAGATCTTCGGGGTTCCTGATGCAAAGTTACCCTCACTAACGGTGTTATTTTGCCATCCATCCAGATTTTTGATTCCTTCAACCAAAATGATGTTGGAGTGAACCCATCCCTCACCTAAAAAAAACGAACCAAACAAAACACGGGTTGGAGCCGTCCCCAAAAACAAGGGTCGGAGCCACTCCAACCCACCCAACCCAATCCAAACAGACGGAGTAACTATGTCAAGTTCGTCCCTGCGTCCGTGACTGCGACACTAGCTCATTCGTCGATCCTTGTTGCGGCGCCGTTGTTTCTTTCCATACCTGAGCTAGTGGAAGCAGCGGAAGAGTTTACCACCGTCATTGACTCACACTCCACTCTTGGGCCTGCTATTGTGGTATTCCACGACGTTGCAGCGCATAACCAGCCAAGGTATTTCACTGCTAATCTCACCCATGAATACTCAGGGTGTGTTTAGAGCCCTTGGGCCGTGTTTAGTTGGTGAAATATATTGGGTTCGGTTACTGTAGCACTTTTCGTTTGTATTTGGTAATTATTGTCCTACTATGGACTAACTAGACTTAAAAGATTCGTCTCGGACTTTTCAGCCAAATTATGTAATTAGTTTTTTATTTATCTACATTTATGCGTCAAAAGATTTGATGTGACGAGTCTTGTAGCACTTTTTGGGTTCACTTTTCACCAACTAAAACAGCCAGGGGTGTTTAGTTGGTGAAATATTTTGGGTTGGGTTCTTTGTAGCACTTTTCGTTTGTATTTGGTAATTGTTGTCCAACCATAGACTAAATAGGCTTAAAACATTCGTCTCGCACTTTTCAATCAAACTATGAAATCAGTTTTTTTATTTACCTACATTTAATGCTCCAAAAATACGTTAAAAGATTTGATGTGACGGGAAACTATAGCACTTTTTGGGTTCCTGCAACCATTGCAACTCATGCTGTTCAGAGGGTGGTTGGAAAATTAATTAGTCAGTGTCCGTTGCCATTCTGGCCGATCTCAGCTAAAGTGGTTGTCAAAGCGCCATGGTCACCATTTATATTGTTTGAGATCAAGGGTGATGCAGTCCATCTCAGGGCAGTCCCTTGGCCATTTTTCTGTGCTTATTATGCAGCCCCTGTGCACTTGAAGACAACACTGTCAAGTAGCGGAAGCGTGGTGCAAATCTTTGTGTGGCCAATCCTTATGCATGAGATTTCAGCTGCTAATATGGAACATTTTCTGGTTTCAGCTCAGCATAAAGGCAACTTGTTAAATCCTGATGCAGTTTTTCACAAGCCGTTAAGTGGTCTTTATGTGGTACTAAATTTCTATGGATGCCGCAAGGAGAATGTGCTTCCTGTTACGCTGGTGATGCCCAAGCATACTCTATCTAGCGATGAAAACGGACGGAAAAACCCCATTTCTACTTCCGTTTCTATATTTTTTTTTGCGGAAACGGGATTGGGTTCCGAAAATGTGTGTTCGGATACGAAAATGGGATATGCGGATGCACGGAAACGAACAAATATGGATGGAGAGCCGGAAAATAAGTTAGAATAGTATGATTAAATATTCGTGAATATGCATCAGCAAACTCACAAATTAATATACACATACGAAAGTTATTGGTCTAGTATTCACTAGCATGCCATGTGTTAACATGCATAATTGGTGATTAATAGGTTTATGGACATATTAATTTCTGCACATACCTTATATAGATTAAAAACGGGATGAAAAACGGAATAAATACGGGTCAATTTCGGGTGAAAACGGGATCCCGCGGAAACGGATGGAAAAAACCCCTCTCCGTTTCCGTATTTCGGTGAAAAACGGGATCCCGCGAAACGGACGGAAAAAACCCCTCTCCCATTTCCGTAAATACGAAACGGGACCCCACAAATCGGAAACGAACGGACAAAAGTGAAAAACGGAACGGGTCGGAACGGAAATTTTTCCGTCCATTTTCAACGCCAACTCTATCATACATGGTCCAGAATGAGCTATGGCTGGGAGATTATGTTTCTATCTCTGCTTTACCCCACAAATACGGAAACGAACGGACAAAAATGGAAAACGGAACGGGTCGGAACGGAAATTTTTCCATCCGTTTTCAACGCTAACTCTATCATACATGGTCCAGAATGAGCTATGGCTGGAAGATTATGTTTCTATCTCTGCTTTTGGTGGCATGTCCTTGTGGCCATCGTGGGTGCAGGGAGAAATCAAACACCAACCATGGCCACCACCTACAGAACTGAGGTTGACAACTTGTGATGCTGAGCTAGGGCCTGTACCGTGGCCGTTGTTCAACCTGATTGAGAGGTGCTCGTGTCAGTCCAGTCGGATCTGGAAGCTCCCATGGCATGTACCACTTCAACAAGGAACCATCAAGCTGCAGCCCTCTCAGATTGTGGATGTCTTTGGACTGAAGATACCTGAAACATTAGCTTGGCATATGGCACCTGCATGGCTAGTATGCACATTCACACTAGTGTCAAGGCAACAAAAATGGGCTGGTGCTTTCACTGAACATATCTGCTTTTTAAGAGTTCCATGCAATGGGCAGGGTCTGTATTCAGAACACGAGTTTCTGCGGTTTCCTTGGGATCCTGGTGGTTTCATACTCCTCTATCGGCTTGGGGGCAAGCTGAATGTTAAGGAGAGGGGAATGTTAGGATGAGTCACTGTGGGCCTGGGCCTTGAGCCCAGTTTAGGCTTTGCTTGGGTGGAAGACTACAAAGGCAAGAGAGAGCGGTCGGATCCGAGAAGGCATCGAATATTCGGAAGAAACACATCTCCATCTTCTTACTGTACCTCTTCCTCTGCGGCGGAGCCTCCATCCGTAGGTCTCGAACTCTCATCCTTCCCATGTTCTAGTTCTCTGCTCCTCTGTCTAGATTGCTTGCTTGATCCAGGACCTCCCTTCCTCGAGGTCGTGTGTACTCCGATTTGTATCTGAATTGAGCTATCGTAGCATATGCCCCCACCGCCGCTGCAGGGCCCGCCACGGACCACAGAAAATAGACGCTGAGGGCGCTAATGGCGAGCGCCACCGTCGCTCCCACGGCGCCGATGCCCTCGTCGTCCTTCATCTTGGCGATGGCCAGGCACGGGCAGGCAGACCTGCAGGCTTGAGCATCCGGGGCGCTAAGCCGGCGTTGCTTCTGCTGTTGCTGCTAGGAGGAGACAGGAGAGCGAACGGCTAGGTGTGGAATGGATGGACAACGCGGCGTGTCGGGCATCTATTTGTAGGCCGCAGCGGCAGATCGAGGTGGGCCAGGCGGCTGCTTGCCTTCATCGCGTGCATTGCAATGCATGCCGTGCACATTGTGCTCCCCCGTCTCGTCTCGGGGAGACGAAGCGCACGCGAAAACGCCCGCAGACGAATAGGTTGAAAACACAAGAGAACGGTACTGTAGCGAAATGCAGAAGCTGAATTGTTGCTTGGCGGTGTGAACGAGGATATAAGAGCTGATTAATTAATTTCATTATTTATTATTAAATGACGTTTTAATTAAATGACGTTTAAGAAAGTACAACTGCTACCAATACCCACCCAATCCGCCGTGCCCGTCCGGGAAACTATCCATCCTGCGAATCGCACACGGCCCAATTAGGCCCAACAACAGAAGACTAAACAAAACATCTCTGTACAACCACTTTTTTTTTTTTTTTTTTTGAGCACTATCCCCATTTATTTATTCATGTATATATCTCCTTTCCTGTGAACCATGAATAAACAGGGATAGTGCTATTAAAAAAAAGTGGTTTTACAGTTTTCTAGCCAATGTTGGTGTTTTCTTCTTCTTTATTTCTCTTCTAATCCTAGTGCTTAATAATCATCATGATAGATTTAATACCAATCAACATGGCTTCCATCGGCTCCACACAATATATTAATGAGCAAAGTTCACCGCCATCCCTGAGCTTCGCCGGCGGTGTCATTCAGGTCCCTGAACTACTAAAGTGATATCTGTGGGTCCCTAAACTTGTCAGTCTCTAAACTTTCAAGGAGATCACCGCAGGTCCCTAAACTTAGCCGGCGGTGTCATCCCGGTCCCTAAATTTTCAAAGTGATCACCGCAGATCTTTAAACTTGACCGGTGGTGTCATCCCGGTCCCTAAATTTTTAAAGTGATCACCGTAGATCACTAAACTTGGCAAGCGGTGTCATCCCTGAACTTAGCAAACAGTGCCATACATGAGCAAGGAATATACGTCTTTCTGCTCGTTGGAAGCAGAGACGGACGTGGAGCTACAACCAGGGGTCAAAGGCGCACAACACTAGCTTGCCCAGGTGGACCGAGCCCCGAAAGGCGAAGGCAGACGCAAGGCCGCAACCGTGATCAGAGGCGGGACTGTTGTGGAGGCGCTTAGCGCTCATTCAGCAGGAGGCTAGGGCAAGGTCTGACTAGGGCTTGATGGCGGTGAGCCTAGGGCGAGCTCCTCTACCTAGGATCGATGGCTTGTCTATTATGCTAGTCTATTGTTGTTTTAGGCCTTCTTTGGTCCACAGGGAAAAAAAATTGAAGGAATTGCTACTATTCATGCATATGCTTCACAGGAATGGAGCATAGGATTAGTGTAGGAAATTTTTCCATTGAATTTTGTTTTGGATGAAAACTACAGGAAATTTAGCATCCACTCAAGCATCTTGGTAAAAGTCCAACGTTTTTCATGTCGTCCTTCTAAATGATCATTCTTTCAAATTGCTGCATTTGAATCCTCTGTTTTGCAACTGTCCTGTGGTTCTTATATTTGTCCTATTCCTATTTCCTATATTTTTTGGTTTCCTATAGCCAAGCTTATTAAACTTGCTCTTTGCGGATTTGTCTGCCCTCCTGGCTAGATATTCATTACATAGGGTGGCAACTAGTATGTGAGTAGGATGGCTGATTTCATTTTGGCCGGTTGACCCGAGGAGACCTAGGAGTGCATTCCACCCAAAAATGGCAGGTGTGGCACCCACTTCCATAAATACGCTTACTAAATCTACACAAAATAGTGACGGTGCACAATCGGACTACGTTTTATTCTTGCATGACATGAAAATAAACCTTTTGAGTACATTTACCAGCTCTACAATTTTCTAATTTTGACTTTTTATTTAATATATCTAAACAACTACAAATAAAAACACTATCGTGCTGTTTGGTTGGTTCCAACGAAGTGTTAATGAAATTAGTTCAAACATATATCCTGCCGGTAACATCCGCAGCTTATTATCATTTACATTTGATTTACATTAGTCCGCACCAAACAGCTCGTATATTCAGTCGGTTCAGTGAGCATGCATCAGTCTCAAGCTGTCAGAAAACTAACACAGCCATCACGGGGAAAGATGGTGGGAATGGTCTGTGCGTCATTACCTGCACGTCGATCGATGAACAAGACGGGCAAGCAGTAACAACTTAAGCAAGCATGGGGTGTGTTTAGATCCCCAAATTCCTCCCAAATTTCACTATGCAAAAAGAAGATTTCCCATCACATCCGTCGGCCGGCAACATGTATGGAGTACGAAATATAGGTAAAAAATTAAAATAATTACACAGTTTAGATGTACATTGCGAGGCGATTCTTTTGAGCATAGTTACGCCATGATAGGATAATATTTACCACTAACCAACGAAACGTCTTCACGATTAATGCGATGTGCGTGCAAAATTCGTCCCCGAATTCGGGGCTCTAAACGGGGCCATGGATATAACATACAAGACACGATCAGAGTAGCATGCTTATTGCATAACATAGAATTGGCGTTACATACGAAACAGAAAGGTGAATAATTCGCAAGCTGCGCATGCAAGCGAAGTCGAAACACCGTACGCCATCGTCTTTTATTTAGTACGCACGTACGGTAGTGCTAGACAGCGAACGCGGCGGCGGCGGCGACTGCGCCGGCCGTGCGGAGGAGGCTGTAGTACAGCTGCGGGTTCGCAACGAACGCCGCGCGGGAGATGAGCAGCCCGCCGGCGCCGGGCGCCTTCATCATGACAGCAGCCGGGGCCGCCACGGGCCAAAGGAAGTACGAGATGACGCCGCCCACGAGGAGCGACGCAACTGCAGCAGCAGCTCCGCCGAGGGCCATCTCGTTCTTAATTCGAACTCGTCGCGCCGGAGCCGGAGAGACAGAATTAGCTAGAGCTAGCGTGCAGTGCTGCTGCTTTCTTGGAGATGATGTGCTGCTGGTGTGTGTGGTGGGGGTGGACGACGGCCAGCCGGACGCATGTATTTGTAGGATGCAGCGGCGCAGGGTGGAGGCCGCAGGCGGCCGCTTGCCTTCGTTGCGTTTCATCATACGTGCCTTGTATTTAGGGAATAACTTAGTAATGCCTTTAGCTCAGGTCCAAATCCAATCAAGTGTGTGCGCAAAAGTCATCACATATCTATATTCCGTTACTCTTTAACTAGCTTAATGTTATTAAAAATCTAAAGTTATACTCCCTCCATACCCAGAAAACTAGACGTTTAGGATAACGATACGGTCTTCAAAACACTACTTTGACCTCTTATTATTCTAAAAATATTTATGAAAAAAAATGATATATGTATACTTTTATGAAAGTAACTTTCAAGACAAATCTATTCATATAGTTTTCACATTTGTAAACTCAATAGTTATTGATGATGATTTATATTTCCAATGTTTGACTCAAACCTTTTCTAAAACGTCAAGTTTTATGAGTATGGAGGGAGTATTTTTTTAAACCGAAACAATCAATTTTAGAAGATAAAATAAACTAGCATGATAAGTAGTGGTGGAGACGGACACTCAGGTCATTGTTATCTTTAGCGAAGCCATGAAATTTTGCATATATTCCATAGCAATTCGTCCTAACCAACTGCTAGACCTGTGACTACTGGGGGAGACGACTTGACTAGCAACAGACAACAAGAATATGTTCTCCCACCACCCACCAAAGGTAAAGATGCGGAAAGAAGGTGGCAGCATCTTCGTACGGGGACACTGATCGATGTCGCCCGGCCGGCCGTGAGGACGCCGAAGCAACTCGCCCCAATTGGCTCATCCTCCTGCTGGCTAGCTGCAGGTGGCCCCATCCACCTTCCTTTTGAAACCCCATGTCAGCAAGCACAAGTGAACGAACAGCTTTAGCGTACTGACGCTCGCTTTAGTTACGAATCCACCGCACCAAAGCAAGTGAGCACCACGCGTACGTACTAGTCTCTGATCCAACTTTGTACGTACAGTGTTGCATCGTCAATGGAAAAGGAGCACAAATGGTACACGTGCAGAGGGACGAAGTCGGCAGTGAGGCAACCCGGCTCGAGCCCCCCTACGGGTGAGTCCATAGAGCCTCCCTGAGCCCCAAAAAAAGAATTTACACCGCTGTCGTCTTAAGAGGAAGATGTTGTACGTCTAAGATGTGTTTAGTCACCTCTAATATTTTCCTGGCTTCATCACTGCACGTACAATACAAATGAATGGAGTAGGACCAAGTACACGCACACAATGTGATAAAACTTCTACGACATCGTTACAGCAATCACGTTCGTACACACAACTGCCGATCATAGATACCGATACGGTCATATGGTTCGTTTCACATACATAAAAAACCTTGCAGCACATCAGACACACACACGTACTCTCGATCTCGTACGTACACTCGTAAAACCGTAGGTACAAGGCGTGTACGTGTATCCACGATCGCACGTACGCGCGCGCTAGCTGGCGCTAGTACACGAGGGCATCCCAGCGCGGAGATCGCGGAAGTAATCCCGGGGGTTGTTCTCGAACACGCCCCGCGGCATGCGCGCGCCGCCGCGGCCCGGCGCAGCCATGTAGCGGCGTGCCCCGCGTGCCCCGCGGCCGGCGCAGCAGCAGCGCCAGCAGCAGCGGAGCACGAGGGCGCACAGCACGGCCGGGACCACCACGGTGACGGCCACGTGCACCCACTTGCGGAGCGTCTCCGAGCGCGTCTCCGGCGGGAACACCTCGTCCACCTTCTCTGCCAGCGCCGTGAAGAGGGTGGCGAGGTAGGCCACGAGCTCGGCGGCTTTAGCTTTTACGAGCTGCCACAGGCCCGAGAAGAAGTCGACGGCGCCGTCGGCGTCGAAGCTGAGAGCCCCGCCGGCTACGGCGGTTCGCATGAAGCCGCCTGGTACCAGCTTCCTCGCGGGAGTCCTGGGAAAGCCATGGTGGGCGATCGAGATGATGTGCTGTGTGTGGTGTGTTGGGGGAGATGGGGCGGGCGCAGTGTGATACAGGGCCGGCCGGACGCTTGTATTTGTAGTTGTAGGATGCATATGCAGCGGCAGGATATGGAGGAGGAGGACTGCAGGCGGGCGAGCGGCCGCTTGGCTACGTTGCGTTTCAAGTTTCATGCGTGCGCATTTGCTCGTCCTGGGAACTCGAAGAGACAAAAAGCGTGCGTTGGGAAATGAATCGTCCTTCAGGGGAACTCGAAGAGCCTCCGCGTGCACTGCATGGGGCGTCCATGCATGTTTTCAAGTTGAAAGCATTGAGAGCGCATTCAAAAACACATGAGAACGGTAGCCGGACTCGGAGCAAGCAATTCCTCAAATTGGTGCCATATTGCAATAAAGCTTATCTCAGTCTACTAATGTTGCCACAAAAATGCGTCGGCGGTCGAGCTAGCATTCTGACTCGACCGCCGAACTCAGAGCAAGCAATTTCTCAAATTGCTGCCATATTGCAATAAGGCTTATCTCAAGCTACTAATGTTGCCGCAAAAAATGCATCGGCGGTCGAGCTAGGTTCTGACTCGGCCGCCGACGTCAAGGCTCCGGGGCGTGCCAGTCAATTTGATCTGCAATTAACAATGGAGAGAAGACCGATCAGTAACAAAAAGTCGAACGTGCCAGCTGTAATTCCAGACAGTTCTAATATGTGGCCAAATACCTGATTTCAAAGGCTATCGACTAAAAATTCGATATTTGCATGCTCACGAGATGCAAAACATGATAAATAAGCATGATCAGCAATTCCACATGTAAAAACAATTAAAATCGACTAAACATGAAGATGATATAGACAAGGCGCATATAGTCGATAACTGGAACCTGAGATAAGCATGAAAGCATTAAAATCAGCTAAAATAGCCGATTCAGACATATAAAAGGGTCTCGGTATGCGGTGTTCATCCAATAAGCATAAACAGATCTATAAACCCATCAAATATTTTCTATTACTTCTGCCAGGGCAGTTTGATCTAAGTCGTTAGAGCCATAACATAGATAGCAGATTGAACTATCAAGAACCATATATCTACTTATATTCACCAAAATCGCAAGACATACCGAGAGCATTAAAGCACAATCAAATCGGCTAGAGTCGATTCCTAGCATAGCATGCGACCAACGGACATATTTCATCCATAAGTGAAGCATTATTAACCTCAAGTCTCTAACCTATAGTGCTATCAGTGGGATCGATCGAAATGTTTTGACCAGTTCTAGATTAGATTCTATCAGTCAACAAGCTTTACTTACTCGTATGTCTAAACATGTTTTGACCACATGCTATCTTAGATCAAGATTGAAATAAAACGGTCAATAAGGCTGGGTGTATCGTCAAGGTAAGATTAAACATAATTAAAGCAATGACCATAGATGATATGATGCCGGTCTATTCCACTCTCAATAGGGCAAGATGATTGTTGCTACAAATAGTAAAAGAACCAAAATACAGCAAGAATCGATAACTAGCAAATCTACTAAAACGAGCAAGCAAGAAGTTACTAATTTCAATAGATTTAATTGGATAAATAGCCCTACCCAAGATATAAGTGATCGATCAAGACGCTACAAAAACTTGTAGCTCCGATAACTAGCTTATACTAAAGATTGCAAGGGATCTTGCAACGCCATAATCAAAACCATGACGGAACATACAGGCAAGCCCGATGCCGATGCAGCCTAGCTTATTGAGTACTCATTGAAACCTACTCTACTCCAACTCCTAAGAGTATGGTTAATAATAGAGCCAAGTGATTGGCTTATAGCCATATAATAAGAGCTAAGTCATACAATAGTTGCCTCTTATTTGAATTTTTAATTATTATATGGCAGCATGTCTTCTTTTCTCTTTCTTACTTCTCCTCACATACACTCTTGTTTGGGTCCACATATACCTATGCTTCCATGTCCAGCTTGGTGCTAAACCAAAAGCCAAGCTTTCTTCTCTCTCCTATCTTCTCTCTTCTCCACATCATCAAAATGCTGACTGACTAGCTTGGCTATAAGCCCATTACTGTACCTGCTCTAATGCGAAAAAAAGTAAGGGGTTGACCCTTGTTTGATTGATTGAGGTGTTTTCCGACCGGGGGTTTATATTTATACACTGGGCTAAACACGAGTTCCTGTGGTCGCTTTGGGAGGACGCATGGCCGCTGCTCCCGCCGGTTCGTGGACCGCGCAAGGCCAACGGCCGGGCTCCTGGTGTCATGGACGCCGCACCGCAGGCCACGGTGCTGCGGGACCCGGCAGTGGGCGCGTTAAATCCGCACTCCGGCCGGGGGCCGTCGTCGAGGGGATGTCGGCGGCGTGCCCATGGCGTGCCGCCCCTTTTCGGCGACCAGCAGATGAATGCGCGTGCTGTGGCGGCGCCTGTGGTGCCGGCATCGCGGTCGCGGCGACACGCCCGATGACGAGCGGTGGCGTGGCGGAGGTGGTGACGTCGCTGCTGACAGGGCGGAAGGGGCACGGATGCGGGCTACGGCGTGGGACCTGCAGGCCAGGGTGGTCGAGGCGTTCGCCCCCAGTGGCGAAGCCACATACAGTACCGTGGATGCGGATGCACCCACAAAATTTTTGAATACTAGTTGAATGAGATAAATTTTCACCATGATAATGACTCAAATCTATGCATCTACAAGGCAGCCGCACCCCCTCGAATTTACTCTACCTTCGCCACTGTCGGCCCCGACGGCGGATCCATGAACAACTTCCACAAATTTGTCGAGATGGTTTGTGCTCGTGTGTGATCCACAACCACAAATTTGTCGAGGTTGTTTGTGCTCGTCGCCATGGTACGTAGCAGAGTAGCAGGCTGCTGCTAGAGCGCTAAGCGTATCAGTGTATGGAATGGTCAGCCTGCTCTCTGCTGATCTGATTGTTGTGCGAAAAGTCGGCTACTGGTTTGCAGAACTTCTCTATCTATCAGGTCCGTCATGCTGTCCACGTCTGAGGTTTGTTTCGAGGTGTCGCCGAAACGTGACCACGACACAGGACTCAGGAAACGTGCTATTAGTTGCCAATTGCCATCGTATCACAATCGAGCTTCGAGCAGACACTAAGACAGAAACTGAATGGAACCTATCTGTCTTATACTCCGTATTAGATAAACTCAATCGGGTATTTTCCTCCTTTTTTGGTCATGCACAGATCACGGGTATTTTCCTCCTTTTTTGGTTATGCACAGATCACGGATCATCCATGGCCATGGGTCACCTAAGCTACACACAGGCGTATTGGCGTGGTTCCTGGATGGAGGAAACGGACGTCATCGCTTTTCCTTTCCATGTTCGGTGAGGAATTTCTAAGCGTGCAGCTTTCATCACCGGCCCACTTCTGCTTTGCTCGCTCTCTTACTCGCAGCCCAAATAACCTGTTTCCTCCATGCGTTTTCGGTCTCGGTGCTTCCTTCGTCCAAGTTCTTGTCGATTCACACCACGGCCCACTACGCTTTCGATTCATTTTTCGCCAGAATCATGATAAACTACGGGGAACTATAATCTCAAAAAGGGGTTATTTTTCAAGCCAACCATTGAAAGACAACAGAATGGTAAGGTCACTGATTCGGCTAATAGTTTCTGTGTCTGATAAGCCGGTTGGTGTTGTTTTGTTAAAAAGAAAAACACTGCACCATGGCTGACAAGTTTTTTTTTTCAACTAGTTTGACCTAATACATAGGGTCCAAAACATAACGGTTATTATAATAAGTACTACAACCCTAGAGCCGCCTCCGCCGCTGACCACCGCTGGTCCCACTCCCTTCTCTTCTAGCATCACGCGGGCTAAAGGGAGTGGGGATTCATTTTTTTCATAAGTTTTTTCTGGTAGATGAAGTCTTTATGTTAGTGTCTCTCCATGCCAATTTTCTTGGTATTGGTGGTTTATTTCATCCTTCTCTCTGGCGACGGTGAAGAGTTGAATCGTCTTCTCCATGACGGCACCGCTGAAGATGAGGACAACAACTTCAGTTCAACATCTTCTTCAACATATGAAGACACGGAGACTTTTATTTCCGGATGACAGCATCAAGAAGGAGATGATGTCGCCACCATGGAATTATTTTCTCTGGTCTGTTCTCCATTTTGTTGCGGTTAAATCTGATCATAATGAAGGACTAAGGAGAATAATTTTTAGATCAGTCTTCATCATTCTTCGGTGACAAAAAGAAGAAGAAAGGCACCAAAAAGAAAAAGAAGATCATCAATTCCACCAACATGAATGTCGGGCCGTTTGTTGGGCATTTGTTCTCAAGCCGTCTTTTAGTTGCCGAGCATTTAACATGTTATGTTTTGAGTTGTTACTTTTTTATAATCCATTGTACTTGTAATATCTTGATGTACCTCGCTATCATATAATATAATTCTTCTTTTGTCAAAAAAAACTAGTTTGGCCTAATACAATTGAAAATAATAATAACCCGAAAATCTAGTTTATGACTCGACCTTAGCGGTGGAGCTCATGACGATCAACGACAAGGGGAGAGAGGGAGGATCCTTTTTTCCCCAAAAAAAGTGGACCTGTTGTGTGTGGCAGGTTTATCAATAAGTCATGGTATGTTTTATAATAGGAGATATGTTGTTTAGATATATGGTGATTATTATTTTAATGTATATCTGTAATGGTATATATGTTATAATTTTTTCAGAAACAACAAAATCTTATTTGATAGTTAGTATTATTATTTGATTTGTTTCCTTCTTGTTTTGGGTCGGTTGTTTCGGTAACCGCATGTTTTTCTTTTTCGAAATTACTAAAGTACAGATGCAGACGCTTACTGCTGCCTTGTAATGTTTTCTACTTCCACTCGATGAAATACGTGTGTAGTGAAAAAAAATCTTGGGAGCCAAAGTGAATGTACGTAAGTTGTAAGCTCAAACTGCACAGAATTTAGATACTGACATGTCTGAAAATAAGCAAACAACAGAAAAGTGGTCAAAATATGCAGAATTACAAAAGCATGGATGGATGGGTGGCTTCAACTTGGAGCTGTCTTGACGGGCGCGGCAAGTTAGCACTCGGCTCTGTGTAGGCCGTCCGATTCTTCTTGCTTCCATCGGACGCTCGCGCCGTGGGCCGCGACACACCTCAGCCCATGAAACAACCATAATGGCTCCGCCTCCGCATCCCGTGGCACTCCCGAATGGATCGGCATCCGCCGCGTCGAATCCCCATTCCCCAACTCGTTGGGGTTTTCATCACGCTCCTGGCTCGCGGGTGTGGCAAGCCGGTTGCCGCCGGCGTCGAGATCCGGTGGCCGGGTTCGCCGCGCGTCGCCCTATGTGCTGCTGCTGCTCCGCTCGTGCTGCTGCTCCGCTGCGCTCGTCGCCCTACGTGCGCGTCGCCCTACGTCCCTGTCGATTCCGACGAACAGTGGTTGTGCCATTTGTCGTGCTACTGCTCCGCTCGTCTTCGCATCGCCTCCGCCCGCTGCTCAGCCTTCGTCTTCCACTCCGGTGCAGGGTTAGTCACCATCTTCCTCCTCCCCAACGTGTCCCGTTTCCTCGGCGTCGTACGCGCTCGCCTCAGCGCCCTGTTTGCCGCTCGCACTGATCCTGATTTCTCCCCGTCGTCTACACCTAGTCGGCGCCGTACGCGCTCGCCTCAGCGTCGTGGTTGCCGCGGACGTCGATTCCAATTCCATCCTAGCTGACGACGCTGTCCATTTTGTTTCTCTGTGTTGCAAGCGCCTCCGGTTCAAGGGCATCCATGCTACCTCGATCTCAAGCATATGTTGTGTACGAGGTTGGTGGCAAAGGTGGCATGACACATGGACAGCAGCTCTGATGATGACGACTTGGACAAGGAATCATTTGAATTGCGACCTCGTGATGGAGTCACCAACAACAAATCCGGTAGGCGTGTAACAGTCCGCAAGGTGTCCTTCAGCCAGCATCGTTCGCCCTCAACGAGGGCTGCAATCAAGCACGAAGGGGAGCACAAGAGCGATGAAGGCCCCATCACAAAATCTATGCTGAAGAAGAAGACATCTTCAAAAGATGGGATGAAGGCCCCTCTTCAAGGTATGGTGTTAATTTGTACTCCTGCTTTTTTGTTTCAGGATTGTATTTGCATTGTTTTTTTTTGCAAATGGATATGTCCATGTTTAATTATCTATATGTTCATGTTGCATGTAGTGATCATACAAGTAGGCAGAGTACCATGCTGATATTGTATCTGAAATACCATGGTGCCAACTGAATAATTATATATTAGATGAGGATTGGTGGGTTAACACCGGCATGTACCTTGAGTAGAGCTTGAATGTTATGTATCATTTTACTCCTGACTGCTCTTGATTTTCTCAACTCCAATTTGAGTGATGCGTGTCGAATTTACAATGTGTATGTGTATGATCCTGCACGATTCTGACTACAGCCTTACTTCTACCCCTATTTCAGGGATAAATGTGAAGTGGCAGCAATATTTCAGTATATGATATGATTACGTTGTTTCACCATGCTTTTTGAATTGTCTCTTAAATTGGTGCGTGCATGTTTCATTATCTAAATGTGATTTTTATTTTATTTGCACATATATGTGTATGACTGTAGGAGGTCCTTGTTCCACCTTGATCCTAGTTATCCTTTTTCTGTATCCCCTGCACATATATCCTAGTTTTTTTATTTTCTATGATCTTTGGTGACATTTTTTTATTGGGCATGTTTTCGTTACGTTGTCTTGCGATGTTTCAACACGCTATGTCTAGTGTTTCAATCTGATACGTGTCCTTTCATTTCTTTTTATATGCATGAACTACAGGAAGCATGTGGCTGGCCCCCTCCTCCTACAACCATTAAACGAGTGATGACTTCGTCAAGGAGAATCGCTGAATTAGCCAAGGAGATCTTATTACTCCGCGTAGTTAATCTAGTGATACTTGGTTTCTCATCTCTAGATCGTGTTCTGGGTACTACACAATTGCATCTGAACTACATATATGTTCATAGTGTCTGATAAACCATGTTGAACTAGTATTATTTTACCGTTGCAACTACTTCCTTATGATGTTGCAATGCTCCTTATAACATTGGCATCATTTTAGTTTTTGCCTCTTTTTTTCAGGTCTAGATGGTTGAGCTATAGGATGCTTATGCCTGGTTTACTCCTATCACCCATTAACGAGATCTCCGCTGAGGAATTCGTGAAGAAGAATTGCATGGATTATTCAAAAGGACATGTCATTAGCCTTTGTTTAGTTATTCTAGTGAAACAAGTAATACACTGTACTCTAGGGATTTCTCATCCTCTGAAACATGTACTTTTTGGTACTAGACTGCTGGATGTCGAGCACGGCAAAAGGATATTTGTTGTTCTGCTATGCCATTTTCTCTATGTAATCAACCCTGTTACATTGGTAGTAGCATTCTGTTGCAATTACCTTAACCATATTGTTCCTATGTTGAGAATCCAACTCTACAAATTAGTTTTGTCACTTGTTTCTTTGGATTGAAATATTTACTTCCAACTTATTTGTCTTTGTGCTTTTTGCAAACACTCGTATCTTTTTGACAGCGTGTGTTGGATTACGTTCAATTTGTATTACTAGACTGTTGCAACTACTCTCATAGGATGTTGCAATGCTTCTTATGGTAAGTTAACTAGTGCTAGTCGCCTGTTGCAACTAATATATTTTTACATGTTTGACTACCTTCATACGATGTTTCAATTGTAGCTACCTCCATAGGACCTTTGTCTACCTCTAGCTTTCAAACTTTCAAACTCAAATAAATTCGGTTGCAGTTCTTCATAGCCTCTCATGCTCCCCTATACAAAACTAGATGCCTGTTGAAGACCTCGACATATGATACCAGAAAGCACCTGAATAACAAAATCTAAAGGAGGTTGTCCAAAACTAGAAAACTTTGATTGGATCACTAAATAACCAGGTTCCAAAGACAATTGTTTCATTAGAGCATTTCCGGATGTAACAATGGGGGAATCCTCATGTTTCATATCCAGAAGTAACAATGGGGGAATCCTCGTGGTTTCATTTCCGGATGTAACATTGGTTGTTTCATTGAATATTGTTCACATATAACAGTGGCGAAATCCTCTTTGTTTCATAACAAATATTTTCACTGGAACATCTCATATAAGTAATTGAAATATACATTTCTCATTCTTGAAACATGATTAAATGTATTTGGACTAACACTCTTTTCATGTTGCCTCAATTTAAATAACTTATATATAAATATACCACATATATAGTCTTAGGAAAATGGCATATTGACCTTTTCTACATTGCTTATGTAAGATCACCAACTAACACTAGTTTTATTTGCATGTAAAATGCTATAAATTATGAACACTAACACTACAGCTTCAACTTTGTTGCTTTCATTGCCTCCAAAGATCTCTTGTCCTTTTGCCATGTATTTGCACTCTTGCACGCCTGTGATCATCTTCGTTGCAAAAGGAGCATTTGGGAGCTTTCTTTTTCCCCTTCTTCCACTCTTCTTCTTTGACCTTTCTCTTTCTTATGGATACAATGCTCTTGTACCTATCTACCTTTTCCTAGGGCCTCCCTTGTGCTTTGTTGGCTGAAACATCGGTGTGTTTAATGTCTTCCTGAAATATGCTGGTGCCCACATGTTCCTATTAACTGACGCGTTCTGAAACACCTTGTTCCTTTGCGGCCGTGCTTCTCCTCCAACTTCTGCCAGAAATCCTCAAATTCTTCAGGCATATCGATATGGTTGAAGGAGTAATTGAATTCTTTTGCAAAGTCTTCACTCTTGTTTATCAGCCATTTCAGTTTGTCACATGTTGTGCTGACCACATGAAATTTTGCAACACCTATGTACAACACCAGGAAAAGAGATGTGCCAATAATCATATGTTTTAGTAATTTCCATATCAACCTGCTTTTTAAACTAATGTTGCAAAACTTCCTAAGCACATGTCTCATGTTAATCATATGTTGCAATTGTCTCTATTCAGTAATACCACATCAACATGTGCTTTAAACTAATGTTGCAAAACTACGTAAGGACATGTCTCATTTTCAATAATCATATGTTTCAATGGTGTCTATTCACTAATTCCACATCAGCAAGCATTAAACTCATGTTGCAAACTGCCTAAGGACATGTTTCATGTTCAGTAATCATATGTTTCAATTGTGTCTATTCACTAATTCCACATCAGAAAGCATTGTAGACTTTCCTTGCCTCCTCAACAGTGTCAGATTCCATCCCCTCAAATGGCACAACGGGCTGTGAGCTGACGACATCTCCTTATTCATAGTAGATTTCTTCCTCTCATGACACCTCCACATCAATAAAACTGTCCAGACCAGCTGTGTTGTTGGAGACACTCTGATGGACATCAATTTCACCTTGTCACTTCATAAAAGTGTTGCAAAAGTTTTAGGCATCGCTAACATATGCACCCTCTTTCTTGAAATGAAAACTAATGAAACAATGCTTTCATATAGTGAAAAGGATTTTCTTACTTCGAGAACAGGTCCATGATGTATGCACAATCGTGTTACTGCAGTTGTTGTTGCTTGAGGTTTCATCAATTTGGTTCAGCCCAACAAGATTCTGGTGTTGCATGTTTCCCTATTAACAACCTTACATATATGAATGTTGCAAAACAATATTAGTAGATGTTGCACGAGCTCTAATTCTATGTTTCATTTGTACAAAACATGAAGACAACAGCAGACCTGTACTATATCAAATGAAGATGGTAAATAAATCAAAAATTCCACATCATCCACCTTAAAATGCACACCGGTGGATACGTACAAGAGCATTGTATCCATAAGAAAGAGAAAGGTCAAAAGAAGAAGAGTGGTCCGAAGAAGGGGGGAAAGAAAGCTCCCAAATGCTCCTTTTTTGCAACGAAGATGATCACAACGTGCAAGAGTGCAAATACATGGCAAAAGGACAAGAGATACTGGAGGCAATGAAAGCAACAGAGTTGAAGCTGTAGTGTTAGTGTTCATAATTTATAGCATTTTACATGCAAATAAAACTAGTGTTAGTTGGTGATCTTACATAAGCAATGTAGAAAAGGTCAATATGCCATTTTCCTAAGACTATATATGTGGTATATTTATATATAAGTTATTTAAATTGAGGCAACATGAAAAGAGTGTTAGTCCAAATACATTTAATCATGTTTCAAGAATGAGAAATGTATATTTCAATTACTTATATGAGATGTTCCAGTGAAAATATTTGTTATGAAACAAAGAGGATTAGTGGCGCAATGCTGTTTTGGAAGAGTATTCAAGAATTAGTTATATGAAGAGTATTCGAGAATTGGTTATATGAAGAAATAATTAAATTTAATTGTGTGGGTTAAAGCAACAGGAAAAAATATATGCATGGTGTCATTTTAATTTGACAAGTGAAAGCCACAAAACGCTGCAATGGATGGTGGTTCAATAATAGATGGTGTCATTTTAATCTGCAGAAGGCAATGGATGGTGTCATTTTACAAGAAGGCATCTGCAGTGCAATAACTTCAGTGACATAGCAAGGACTATGTCACTGCAATCCTCAACCTCAAAAATCAAAGCAAGCTTGATAAAAACAATTACAGGCTTACAGCAAGACCGAATAAGATCAACACAGATAACTAAATAAGACCAATACAAGAATAAGATCAGTACAAAAACTGAAACAAGAACATTCAGTCATGTACTCAAATAGCAGTCCGTCATGTACTCAAATAGCAGTCCGTCATGTACTCAAATAGCAGTCCCTGTGAGCAGATGGAAAAGTAAGGTCCAGAGACAAAAGCTCATGAATAGTTGTTTCGTCACAGAATGTTTAAAATGCATGTCATGACTTATAGAAGGCATCTACAGAACTCATGATTGAGCCATCCAAAAGAGAATTGCTACGGTCTTTCTAAATGATTGTGGGCCGTTCATTTTTCCGATCAAACGGTAACGATCATCTGTTACCTCCTATGAGGTAATAATAGTATTTATTTAATTTTATTTTTAGCATTTATGGTAATTAAGGATATTAGCAAATATAAAAATCTTATTTGTAGATTCTGTTGATGCATGCGTACTTTTTATTTTATATTTTTGTAATTGATATATTCTCATTACCTTTTTTAGTTTTGTACGTGACTATTAGCGTGTCAGCGGTCGTGCATGTGGTGCATGTGGTTGGGTATTTACGTGACTTAATTTTGTGCATGAACGTGGTGTCATGCAGGTGTGTAGATGCTAAAAAAAGTGTACCTGGTGTGTGTCCTTGCATGTTAGCGTGTGTGGGGTTAGGTGTACGGGTGGTCAGCTCAAAGAAAAACATGTTTATTAAGATGTACAATTTTTGTTTTGGTCATTTTCAAACAACAAAGGTATTTACCACTTTTAACAACATTTTGATATATCTCTTGTAGTTTATGAGACTAGATGGGAGATATCTAAGAAACTTTATAATTGATAAGTTTTTGATTTGAAATTACCTTGTCACGCAAAAACTATACGTTTGAATTTTGAAATTTATAAATTTGAATCTAAAAAAAAAGATATTATCATAGGAAATTGTTTTGAGTGAAATATAAATTTTATGATTAGAAGGCCCAAAGTAAGAAAAAAGCCCATTAGTTCGATCAGCTTGTTTGGAAGGTAGAGGATGCCCCATCGCTGGTGCCGCGCGAGAAAAGGTGGGGGATCGCACGGTACTCTCCGTGATTTGTTGCGAACAGGAGATGCGGTGGGTTTTATTTTTATTTTCTTGAATTTATCAATTTATTTAATAATTCAGTAAATCATAATAAATCGACGGTCTAGATTAATTTGAGATATTACCTCCTAAGAGGTAAAGAGTACCTGAGCATTGCCCATCAAAAACTAAAAATCTAATTACAAGAAGGCATCTGCAAAAGGCATCTCACACTCACAGAAGGCAATGGATGGTGTCATTTTAATTATGCAATCATGTACTACATATTCCACATCAAGCTGCTTTTGAAACTAATGTTGCAAAATTTTTCTAAGCACATGCATCATTGTTCAATAATAAATGTTTTCAATTAGCAATCTGCTATTCACTAATCCAAACATAGGTCACTTAAGTTTGAATCGTAGGCCTTACCTCGGACACGCCATGAACCCTCCCGGAACTGGCACCCACTCCATCTCCAGCATCTAAACTATGACTGGGAACCTGCTGCTCGAAGCACCTCCTCCATGAGCCTGAGCCTGATAGAACAAAGTCCATCGATTCTTCTCGCAACAATGGGAGGCGGGCGCATATGGATGTTTCTCCGGGAGAAACTTCGATCCCATGTAATATGTGAGGCTGAGACATTTTTGGGGAGCATGCTGGATGTGCTCCTTTAAAATTAAAAAAATACGAGATTAGAGAGTTTGATTGCTGAGGGCGTGCGTTTGGGAAGAGAAAGGAGGGGAGGTGCTGGGGGCGGCGTGCTCCGATTTCGAAGAAGGGGGCTTGCCGGCGTACTGCTGCAACAATCGAAGGGGAACGGCCCTGCGATGGGAAGAAACGGGCGGCGAATCTGTTCGATTCCGGAAGAAGGTGGAGGAGGGGGCGGAGCTTAGCTTTCAGCCGGACCTCGCCGGCACCGTCGCGTCTGAAGTTCACCGGCCGCGCCCGGCTCCCCGAGCCGCCATGGGGAAGATCGGCGGCATGCGGGTTGGATTTGGGGGTGGGAGACACTTGTTGTTTTTCATCCGGGCTCGGATGATCCGGTTGGTGGGCTGTTGGAAGTGCGTCCGATGGGCCTAAGGACGATAGGACGTCCCTAGCGCCCGGAAAAAATGCATATGGTGAGATTTTTAATGCATGGTTTTGGAAAAAAAAAAGGTTTTCAAAATAGTATTGCAGAAAATAAAGTAACCAAGTTTTAATTTATTGTAAAATTTTAGTGAATTTTAATAATATAATAAAACACACACATTGTGTTACAAGGATCCAAAACTTTATAGTAAAAAATGTTGTCCTTTAAGTAGGCAACCCAAGTTCGAAACCTTGCTATTCTCCCTAGAGTTATTTCGAGGTGGTTGACACCATGAACTCGGTCCCTATGCATTGTCACAACGTGGGGACTAATCTAGCCTCACTATGCATTGTCACAACGCTGGGACTAACCTAGCATCTCGCGCCCCCCCCCCACCCCCCCCACACCACCTAATAAAACGTTTGTGCCCTAGTGGTATCCATAGCTAAAAATCATGGATGGCCGTACTCTCTCCACCACCTCCTTCCTCTCGTTGCCAGCCACACCTCCTCCCAGTCCCCTTTCACCGCTGCCCGTCGCCGCCCCCTGCCCCCAGGCGTCCTCGCCGGTGGCCAGGCCAGTGGGCCGGTTGTTCCTCCTTTCCTCTACTTTAGTAGCCATCGAATAAAGGCCTTCATGGCCACATTCTCTTCCTCGTCCTTTCAAGATGAAGCCATGGAAGCAGCTGTTCGGGGGTGCCGGAGGAGGTCCTCATCCATGGCGGAGGCGGCGTCGGCCCAACATCGACCATCCCGGGCGGTGCAGCTCAGGCGGTCTTGGACCACAAGTTCGACCTCTGCCGTCGGCCGAAACCGGCCTCTATGGCTCACTCGCGGCCCTCACCGACCCACCTACACACCGGGGCGCCCGCCAATCCGTCGACCCCCAAGGTGCTGCGCCGTCGCGTGCTTCGGCGGCCTATGCCGCTGGGAA
Source organism: Hyparrhenia diplandra (assembly GCA_015847255.1). Classification (NCBI taxonomy): domain Eukaryota; kingdom Viridiplantae; phylum Streptophyta; class Magnoliopsida; order Poales; family Poaceae; genus Hyparrhenia; species Hyparrhenia diplandra. The sequence goes on along the minus strand of JADLZK010007788.1, from coordinate 13,443 downwards.
CACCGACCAGGCCATGGTGTGGATCTAGGACGAACCAAAGGGCGCGAGCCATCTTGCATGCGTCGTGCTGAAGGCCAGGGCCATCGTGTCACCATTGTCACCGTCCCGCTGCTCGGTCGCTTCCCGCCCGACATCGGGATCGAAGATGAGATCCGGCCGGGGTCCTCCTCGACGAGATCATCGGGCGGCGCCGACGGTGGCTCCCCGCCACCGAAAAAGCTTCTTCGTGCAGGGGATTTTTTCGTGGAGGACCACATGGTGGGTCCCACAACCGTGATGTGGGGCCTACAGCTGATGCGTGTCTTGCAGGCAGTGCTCTGTGTTTCCTTCCTCCCCGATGAAGACGCTGCGGCCTTGATAATGAATCCAGCCCACCCACGGAGACACGTGCCTTCCAAGATAGAAGGCTCTGTTTCGCTTTATCTTTTTCTCTTTATATTTTATCTTTCTTTTCTTTTATGGTTTCTCTCCACGACAGTCTACGGTGCTAGTGCTCCCTTCGCTTGCATGGTGGCACTTCTCCGGTGCTCCTTCGACGGTGCCGCCTCCCTTGGGACTCCGGTCCGAGCCAAGATTTTCAACCACCGGCGACAATTCCAACCATATCAATCGGTCGTGGGTGTGTGCATTTTCTTTGTCGACTCGACCAGCCCAACTTCAACCGATGCTTTTGCACGGTCCTTCCTTCGGGTGCATACGTCCCCTCGACGCCCGCGACCCCCGCCAGCTGCTTCTTTGTCGTCATTGTCGCCATGGATAGTGCGACCGTTCTCTGCCGCAGATCCGGGACTTCAATGTAACATGGTCTTCTTTTGAGGACCCACTGTAATCCGGACTGTTGTGATAATATAATATAAATGTGTTTGTTGTCAAAATAAAAAAATCATGGATGGCCGTGTTGCATCCATCCTCGTACTCAAACCCAACACACCATAAATTGACTTCTGGTTAGCATTCAATTTGAGTTGTTCACTGCCCTAACGTAAGATTGTGGTACAATGTTTACTACCGTGGCGCAAGATTGTAGCACAATATCACGTTTTATTTATCTTATATAAGTATAATGAATTATAGATAGAAATGTATTTATACTTATAATATCAAATGAATATAACTAAATTAATTATGAAATATATTTTTTCAACATAAACTGATTTGGAGGCACAAATGAATATTACTCGATCCATTCCAAATTATAAGACGTTTGAATTTACTGACACAAAGTTTGATCACTCATTTTATTCAAAAAATTTGTGTAAAATTTCATTTCTTTTGTCGTGACTTGGTTTATTAATAAAAGTGCTTCAATAATGTCTTAAATTTGACTGTATTTATGTTTTATACAAATTTTCTACATAAGACGAATGGTCAAACTTGTGCTCAAAATGTCAAATGTATTATAATTTAGAATGGAGGGAGTATTTTCCTAGAGACTTGTTCAAATGTGAATAACTTTAACTAACACATTATTATTGATAGTCCGAGTCAAGGATCGATCCGAGGTCATGCACATATATAGATAGGGCACGCCAGCTATGACCTGACTGGTTCTGGGTCGATACATACACCGCAGCGCAGCTTTCCGATCGGCGTCGACGGGCGTTGAGCTGTGGAGACATCGACGACGAACGATAGCGGCGCCATCGAACACTACCTAGCCCCCGATCGTTAATTAGTAGGATGTCGGGGAGCAACATCGTTGTTGACACCAAGGAGGCGGCCGGAACCTTAACTGGCGAGATCGGCGTCACTGAGGTTGAGCCGGCGGCCGGAACCGGCGAGATCGTCGACACCGAGGCTGAGGTGGGGGAACAAGGAGGCGTTTGGGAAAGGGGTCATTACGGAGGCGGACTGGATCAATTTCGTCTTCCTGACCGGTCCTCCGGCGGGGATCGAGTCCAAGGCGGCCGAGGCGACGGGGATCACCAAGGAAAGGGTGCCTGACTCTTTCATCGACATTCTGAAGAACAGGCATCTTTTCCGGAAGCTGCCTCCTGTCAGTAAGTTTAACATCATCTACTCCAAGTTCCCCGATCAGCGCGACCACTATCTGCGGTTGATGACTCGACGGAATTACTGCATCGACCTGCATGTGGATGTCCTGAGGCAGCTCAAGAAGAAGGGTTCGCCGAGGTGGGCGTCGACTTCACCGACGGTGTCAAAAGTTGTTTATCCTTCCCAAGCATTAGAGGAGTGAGGAAAGTGAGTGCAGGGTATTGCTGAATGGTTAGGGAATTACGCTACAAGTTTATATCAGGGTCGTAGGTATTGATCTAATATGTTGGCTATCAGTGTGAGATTACATTTATGTGATACTAAATGTTGGCTATGGGATTGAGATGATGTTTATGTGGTGATGTTGGCTATCAGTGTTCGATGATATTTATGTGATGATTTAGCATGCAGTTTCAGCTGTTCACTGCTGCTGCGAAAATTAGTGCTAGAAATTGTACAGTGCCAGCACAGCTGCTGCGTAAATTAGTGCTATTAATTGTATAGGCCAATCACAAAACAATTCTTCCGTGAAATGCACAGAGCAGATTAAGCGCGATGAGAAGCATATGGAACACGCTGACGAGTGAAATGTGATCCCACAGCTACTATGCCATCTTCATTCTTTCAGAACTTCTTTGAAATTGAAACACAATGGCATTCAAGGATATAGACCTAAAGTGAGAGATGTAGTCCTGTTGAGTGTAGAGAACGATTACACAACAAGGTTCAAACGATCTATCTTAGATCATGCTGCAGTGTTGTGGCCATTAACAAAGTTATGGAATTGGCTACACAAGTTTGCTGCAAGCGGGTGCCCATTAACAGAGTTTATAGCATAGAGATTTCGAGTAAGTAAAATGTCTGCAGGTCGCGGTGCCTTAACAGTGTTTAGCATAGAGATTTCAAGTGAAGCCAAGTATTTATACTTATAATATCATGAATATAATTAAATTAATTATGAAATATATTTTCATAATAAACTGATTTGGACCACAAATGAATATTACTCAATCCATTTCAAATTATAAGATGTTTGACTTTTCTCACACTAAGTTTGATCATTCGTTTTATTCAAAAATTTGTGTAAAATATCTTTTTTTGTAAAATATCTAAATAAAACGAGTGGTCAAACTTGGGCTCAAAAATCAAATGAATTATACTTTGGAATGGAGAGAGAGTATTTTTACTAGACACTTGTTCAAAGGTGAACAACTTTAACTAATACATTATTTATAGTTGCATGTATTCTTTCTCGAGCCCTGTTTGGTTCCCATAAGTCACAAAACTTATAAATCGGTGACTAAAACCGGTGACTTATAAGTCAGCCTTTAAGTCAGTCCTGTTTAGTTGTTGGTGACTTATAAGTCAGTTTTGTTTGGCCAAAAGATGGAAAAGATATGGGGCTCATGTTACATAGGGTGACTTATAAGCCATAAGCAGGGGTGTACCAACTTATGACTTATAAGTTGGGATGACTTATAAGTTAAGAGTGTTTGACAAAATAAGTCACTTTTTTCTCACTTTTGGACTTACTAGGAAAAGTGCCCGTGCGTTACAACGGGATCTACATCACGCCGGAGCTCATTCAACACTTTATTATTTTGTTGGAGTTTTTATCTAAACTATCATAAAACTTAAGTTTATTTTAATGGTTGTGGCATCCTTCTTGCCAATGCACGAGGGTGCGACAAGGCCTCAACCTCCCGCCGTCACAAATGTTGCTCCCACCCTCGCGTCCGGCGCCGCTGCGACCTGGTCGCCCTGCGCCGCACCGCCTGCTTGCCTCCCACCGGCGTTGCCTACCGCCCGGCATCCCAACGCACAACGCCGCTTTGAGGTGGAAGAGCTCGTGCGAGGCGAAAAAGAGCTCGAGACGGAAAGAGTTCCCACGGAAGAGCTCGTCACGAGCCGGAGGTTGTTGGTGCCATTCGGCGAGCTCGTTTGGAGCGGAGAGAAGTCGGTGGGGAACCGGAGGGGTCGGGACAGACCTAGGTCGTGGCGAGCAGCGGTGAGGGTGCGAAGACCTTGTGCGACGCGTGACCTCTGAGGCGTGGCGGCCGAGCGGCGACGAGTGGGGCGACGTGCGCGGGAGGTAGGTGGTGGCGCCCGACCGCTGGTCATGCGGTGGCGGGCGGCCCCTTATCCGCATCGTTGTCGCCAGACCGGAGGCCCGCCGCCGCTCGGTCCACTATTCGCGCGTGGCTAGGTTGAGCGCGCAAAGGCGGGGTCCCCGCAGCCCGCGACACGGAGGTCGGCGCGGAGGCGGGCGCGGTAGTCGCGCGGACGCTGATGCGGATCGCGTCGACGTAGACCCTCGTCCGATGGTCGCGGGGGCGAGGCCTTGGCGATCCCACTGGGGCGGGCCTTGGCGCACGGCCACAAGGTCGGACTGACGGCCGTTAGTCGGAGGCGGAAGCGGTGCGCACCGCGGGTCGTGCGTGGCTGGGATCCTGGCTTCCTGCCTCCCGCGGCGAGGCGTGGACATGACCGGTCGTGCGGCGACACGCATCGGCGTGGAGCGAGACCGGGCTGCCCCCACCACGGTCGTGCGAGGCGGACGGGACTGCGCGTGTGGCGCGGGCGCCGCGCGCCGCAAGGCGGGCTACGCCCGAAAAGGTCGCGGCGGGCGGGCGGGCTCCCGCGTTGCCGGCGGCGTGAGCTGGAGGTCGGTGCGGTGTGCGCTGTTCGGGAGCGGGGCCCTCGTCCTCCCTGCCGTGCGGGCCGGGAGGGCGCGCATGACCCGGTGGGCGCGGCCTGCGTCGGCGGACCAAGGGTGCGGGGCGACGCGAACCGGGTCATGCGCGCCCGGTTCCCGGGGGCCAAGAGGCGACTCAGGCCCTCGCCCCTTCCTCTTTGAGCTTGTTGCTCGAGGGGAATGGCGGCAAAGAAGCGATCCGTGAGGCGCGGATGGAGCGACCAACTCGTGGTCGGCGGCGATGTGGATCGGGTGAGAAAAGGTGGTCCGACGAGGGGCCCTCGGGACCCGGTCCGGCGAAGATGAGCGTCCCGGTACATGGGCGCTACCGGGACGCCAACGAGGAAGCAGATGAAGCCATCGAAGCGGTGACTATCGTCACACGAAGCCCCTACCTCGGCGCGCCAACCGCCGGTGGTCGGATATGGCGGATATACCATGGACCGCAAGAAAATCGATCTAATGGCTCGTGTGGGGACTTGATGACCTAGCTCAAAGGACACATGACACGGGGTTTATACTGGTTCGGGGCAATCGGGCCCCTAGTCCGTCTCGGTCGGAGTCACTATGTGGCCGAGCTCAAACGCCAGACGGGGCGAATACAAGCGGTGTCGAGAGAGGGAGGCCGGCTCCCAAGTCTCTGCGTGAGTAGTGTGTGTTCGAATGAGAGAGCGATCGGAAGAAAGATCGATCCCCTCTCCCGGTGGCCAAGGCTCTCCTTTTATAGTCGTAAGGGGAGGATACATGGGTGCCACCAGAGAAGGACTAAAGGTGTGAAGAATACAAAATAGAGGGGTAAAGTGTAAAAGTCGTGCAGGGTGTCGGGCACGCTCGGTTGCGGCACGCGTGCCCGTGAGTCGTCCGTCTATTGCGTAGGGTGCGGCGCGAGAAATCTCAGAGACCGCAGCCCGTCGTCGGGGCACGCTCCTTTGCCTCCGCCGGGCCGCGACCGAGGCGGGAAAAATATGTGGACGAGAGAGCTCGTGGGGGAGCTCGGTGGTCGGAGGCACGTGGCCTTTTGTCGTGGCGCTTGAGGCGGGAGGTGGAGTCGGCATGCGGCCGGTACATCGTGTCGCGATAGGATGCAGCGGCCGCGCCTTCGAGCGGCGTTGCACAGCTACGGTACCGAAAGTACCCTTAGGTAGGGCGCTATAGATTGGACTTCCTCCGATTCCTCGTTGGGGTGTGCGGTCCGTCGGGTATGTGGTCCTGAGACTTGCGAGCTCGGTCCCGGAGACTTGCGAGCTCGTAACCTTCGCGTCGCTCCGAGCTCCGAGGTCACGGGATTTGTCCGGATGGGAGCGCGAGCTCGCTTAGCTAGTGAATTCCCCGTACTCAGAGGTCCGAGGTCGTCGAAATCGGAGATAAGCCATGCGACCTCCGTGGTCGCGAGATTTGTCCGGATGGGAGCGCGAGCTCCCTAGCGCTCGTGGAATTCCCCGCATTTCGAGGTTCATGGTCGCGGCGTAGTCGAAGATAAGTCGCGCGCCTCCGGGTCGCGCGGATTCGTCGAATGGGGCGCGAGCCCGAGCCTCGTGAGTTTCCTCACTCCGGGGCCCGGTCGTGCGAGTCGATAGATAGGCCGCGCGGCGTTCGAGGTCGCGGTTCGTTCGCTTGGCGCTGGGCGAAGCTCGGGTGATCTCGCGGAGTCGTGTTTTGACGAGTTTCCCGGGGGCTTAGAGCTCGTGGACGGAGATTTGGCCGTCCGGTCTCGGAACTCGACGAGGCGGAAACAACTCGTGGGCTGAGTTCTCGAGCCGTGGCGAGACGGAGTTGTCCCGCGCGAGCCGAGCTCGAGCTCGTGGCGAGACGAGGTTTGATCAGATGGTCTCCGAAGCTCGTGCGGCGAGGCGGAGCCCGGCTCCGACCTACGAAGCTCGTCATTTAGGCGGAGTTCGGTCCGACTCTCGAGCTCGCGCCCAGCGGAAGTTTCCGTGGGCCGAGCTTGTGTCGAGGCCGATCTGGGCCGAGTGCTGCTTGAGTTTTGCCGCGATTTGTCGTGTGTTTAGGGTACCTCTAATATTGGTACCCGACAATGCCCGATGGTTGCACTGGTGCGCTTGTCTTCCGACGTGTGTCTGTACTCAAGTTGAGGGGAGCATGAACAAATTGACTAACTATACATAATAGAAAAATTATTGTTATTTAGAATAACAAATTAGTATAATTAGATTTATTATTACGAGATATCTCTATAGCGTATATCTATTTATTCTAACAAACATTAATATTATTTTATATGTTTCATCAAACTTTAAACATTTGAATATTTTTTTTTTGCCAAAGTAGTCATGTACTATATTTTTGAGTACATCAGTTTTCTATGAACGCAAAATAAGATTTGTACCAGTAATTTTCTTGGCTCGCAGTGCAGTGCGGTGCGGTTGCTTGCCTACCGCCCTACCGGTATCGCACCATGAACTAACAGGAAAAAGAGAAATAGGAAATAGAAAAGTAATAAAAGGAATTGCGAGGGGGCACGGACGGGCAAAGGCGGAAGGGCAAATAAAAAATAGAATTGGGAGGGGGCACGGACGGGCATAACGTTTTTTACGGAAGGAAAAGGAAGTTTTCCTCCGATGTGATATGGAGCGGACGGTTGGCAGAATTTTTTTGCGGGCGGTGGGCAGAAAAAAAGGTGAAAAGAGTAGTGGGATTGAAATTTTCTCTTTTATAGCAGTACTAGAAATATGCCCGTGACGTTGCAACGGGAGAAAAAAAGCATTCATGCAAAGATGTGAATGGTACATATATATTTATATTTTTTCCTTTTATAAATTAGAAACGGTCATTTATTTCATGGTGATCTCCAATGTTGTATTTTTTATTTTAATGTTCATCATATTCTAGTATTAAATCACAAAGAGTTTTCTAGTTTCAATCTTTTTTTAATTTTATTTTTCTATTTTTTATTTTCTTGATTTTATTTTTATAACAAAAGTGCATGTGCGTTGTAACGGGTCGTTATTTTTACTCTTAAGTTGTTAATAACACGAAGTTGAATAGGGTGTTGGACCATCCATGTGCCCATCCAACAACGCATAACACATAGGACATGAGAGAAGAACTTGCCAATGCCAACTGTTGGCATGGTACGAATAGTGGGAAAATAAGCGGCGCTATGGTGCTATTCGCGTTTAGCGGCAAAATAGCGCTATAGCGTCAATAGCACCGATATCACGAAAATTAGCAATATCGCCGCGACGTTTCAATTGACGCTATAGCGCCACTATAGTGTGCTATTTTTTTCGTGGGTGAAAATTCATGGGTAGGGTTATGAGTGTACCTAGTTTATTTACAATTTTTTTTGGGAATTTTTCTGTAATTGAAAAATAGTTTTCCACTCTGACGTGTACACTTTTCCAGGTGGGTATAGCAATTAATTGGTGGTTGACGCGCGGGTCCAGTCCACTGCTAATGCCGACCATTGCTGTGCCGTGGGCTTGGTTCATGCGGCGGTGCACCGATCTGGGCCTTAGACTATCCGCACTCCTGGTACTTTAACTTCATACTCTAAAAGGAATATTCTATCCTAATCATCAAGATTCTCTGCTTTATATACAGTTTTGCTGCACTTCGTCCATACTTTACAAAGATACTCTATCGTAACCATTATTAATGGGCCCCACTTGTAATGTTATCTAAATATATCCATGTGAGATCTAGTTTTGAAGTATTTATCACTACGAATTCAATGGTGTAATTGGAATTTAATTTGGTTTTTTTAGTTTTACGAGTTATAACATTTTTTTTTTGCTCGTTTAAATGGTGGGACCATACCGCCGACACATGCCCTTTCTCTCACTGCTGCCTCCCACGTACATGCGCACATGCTGCTTCTCTCTCCTCCTCCTCTGACATGGGCTGTGGCGTATGTGTCCGTACCAGCGGTATTTGACGAACGGAGGGCTGGTACTCTTCGATAGCGCGTTTGTGAGAAAGTACCCGCTGCAGCCTGATTACTTCAAGACACGCACTCCAAGACGCCTTCAGCGTACCGGTGCACACAGCATTACACCCCTCTGCCATTGTTTCACGTGGACCTCGTCCGCACAGAAAGAGGAGGGGGCTCGGGTCCATGACACGTGGGGCCTGCGGGGAAAGGGAATAAGATTGGATCCCCTTCACTGGATGTCGGCCTCACGGGCGGTCCCTGTTCGATCCCAGCCATGCGGGAACGGAGAGAGGAGGAAGAAGGAGGGCAGGCGGCGTGTGGCTCCTGGTGAGTCCTATGCCATGCGGGGGACGGAGAGAGGAGGAAGAAGGAGGGCATGCGGCGTGTGGCTCCGGTGAGGGGGCAGAGCACGCGGGGAGGGAGAGTGGGGGGCAATGGCCGACTCAAGTTGCGCCCGGTGAGCAGCTAGGCGGCGTCGATTCAGCGTGCTGGGCCGATGGTGGCGGGGTTCGCCGCGGCGGCGGTGGTGATGGGTGGCGCGAGCATTGGGCGGCCGGCGGCTTCAATTGCGGCGTTGGTAGTATGGCGGGCGCTGGTGGCGGATTCGGATGTGGATAAACACGGCGGTCGGGAAGAGCGTGGCGCTGGCTTGTGCGTATTTACACCGGACTCGTATATGCACAGGATTCACGGGCAGGCAGAAAAATAGGTGGAGGCAGAAATTTTCTCTCTTTATTAGTAGGTATAGATATAGATAAGTCAGGGAACTTATGGGAACCAAACAGGTAGAAAATATGAAATGTGATCGAGGTACAAGTTCGTTACTAAAAAAAGGTTGGGGTACGAGTTACAGTTATGTTTTGTTTCTACTAATATAATATTCCTATATATAATGAGAGTTGGGTAGGATGGAGTCCGGATCCGAGTTGACGCAGAGATAAGGATCTCGATCGGAGGTCATGCATATATATAGTACGTAGATATAGCGTGGGCGTAAGACGTTCTCGATCGATAGAAACACCGCAGCGCAGCTTTCCGCGTCGACGGGCGTTGAGCTGTCGAGACTCGAGACATCGACGAACGGGAGGGACGCCCTCAAACACTATCCAGCCCCGATCGATTAGCGGGTTGTCGGGGAGCAACATCCTCGTTGACACCATGGCTGAGCTGGGGAACAAGGAGGCGGCCCGCAGCATCAACGCCGAGATCGGCGTCGCCAAGACTGAGCCGGGGAACAAGGAGAAGGCCGGCAGCTTCAGCGGCGAGATCGGCGTCACCAAGGCTGATGCTTCAGCCATGGTGACAGAGGCATCCTGGATAGACTATGTCATCTTGGAAGACAAGGAGCAGCCGCGCCTGGCTCCAAAGGAGGGGGCATGACCGAGCCGACTGAGGCTATGATCACCAAGGAGAAGGTGTCCGACACTTTGATGGAGATTCTCCGTGACAGACGCCCGTTCAGCAAGCATCCTCCTCTCAGCGATGCTCATTCCAAAGTCTCTCCAAGTACAACCCCAAGCTCCTCGAAGAATGGCTCATCGATATGGCGAGAAGGAATTGCTGCGTCGACCTCCACATGTCTGTCCTGACGCAGTACAGGGCCAATGGGTTCGCCGAGGTGGGCGTCGACTTCACCGGAGGTGTGAGGAAGATCTTCGTCCTTCCAGGAATCATGACTCGAAGGAATTACTGCGTCCACCTGCATGCGGATGTCCTAGGCGTCGACTTCACCGACGGTGTCAAAGAAGATGTTTATCTTACCCAGCATTAAGGTGTGAGAAAAGTAGGTGCAGGGTATTGAATGGCTCAAGCAATAGGGAATTACGCTACTAGTTTATATCAAAGGTAGCTATTGATCTGTTATGTTGGCTATCAGTGTGAGATGACATTTATGTGGCGTCATAAACATTGTTACCACATAAATGTCATCTCACACTGATAGCCAACATAACAGATCAATAGCTACCTTGATATAAACTAGTAGCGTAATTCCCTATTGCTCCAGCCATTCAGTACCCTGCACTCACTTTTCTCACACCTCTAATGCTGGGTAAAGATAAACATCTTCTTGACACCGTCGGTGAAGTCGACGCCCAGGACATCCGCATGCAGGTGGACGCAGTAATTCCTTCGAGTCATGATGCCCGGGAAGGACGAAGATCTTCTTCACACCTCCGGTGAAGTCGACGCCCACCTCGGCGAACCCATTGGCCTCGTACTGCGTCAGGACAGACACATGGAGGTCGACGCAGCAATTCCTTCTCGCCATATCGATGAGCCATTCTTCGAGGAGCTTGGGGTTGTACTTGGAGAGGACCTTGGAATGAGCATCGCTGAGAGGAGGATGCTTGCTGAACGGGCGTCTGTCACGGAGAATCTCCATCAAAGTGTCGGACACCTTCTCCTTGGTGATCATAGCCTCAGTCGGCTCGGTCATGCGCCCCTCCTTTGGAGCCAGGCGCGGCTGCTCCTTGTCGTCCAAGATGACATAGTCTATCCAGGATGCCTCTGTCACCATGGCTGAAGCATCAGCCTTGGTGACGCCGATCTCGCCGCTGAAGCTGCCGGCCTTCTCCTTGTTCCCCGGCTCAGTCTTGGCGACGCCGATCTCGGCGTTGATGCTGCGGGCCGCCTCCTTGTTCCCCAGCTCAGCCATGGTGTCAACGAGGATGTTGCTCCCCGACAACCCGCTAATCGATCGGGGCTGGATAGTGTTTGAGGGCGTCCCTCCCGTTCGTCGATGTCTCGACAGCTCAACGCCCGTCGACGCGGAAAGCTGCGCTGCGGTGTTTCTATCGATCGAGAACGTGTTACGCCCACGCTATATCTACGTACTATATATATGCATGACCTCCGATCGAGATCCTTATCTCTGCGTCAACTCGGATCCGGACTCCATCCTACCCAACTCTCATTATATATAGGAATATTATATTAGTAGAAACAAAACATAACTGTAACTCGTACCCCAACCTTTTTTTAGTAACGAACTTGTACCCGATCACATTTCATATTTTCTACCTGTTTGGTTCCCATAAGTTCCCCTGACTTATCTATATCTATACCTACTAATAAAGAGAGAAAAATTTCTGCCTCCACCTATTTTTTTCTGCCTGCCCGTGAATCCTGTGCATATACGAGTCCGTGTAAATACGCATAAGCCAGCGCCACGCTCTTCCCCTGCCCGCCCACATCCGGAAATCCGCCCACGAGCGCCCGGCCATACTACCAACGCCGCACTGCCGCTGCACGCGTCCCAAACACCGATCACAGGATGAATCGCTTCACAGCAGTAGGTAGTCGCCAAATGATAGCGCGGCAACCTATTTGGGGTTCACGCGCGGCGCCGAATTCACACAAGGTGGTTAGCGAGGGCAAGGTGCGCGGGCGGAAATTCACACAAGGCGGCGACGAAAATTGTGGGTCGATGCGGCAATGACGTCGTGCCAACGTGAAAAACCTAACCCCCGACGCCACGCGAACAACGTGGCGCTGAGCAGTTCGCCGCGCCATCGCATGTGGCGCGACGCGCTGGGCCCCACGTGAATCCATGCCGGCCACCGGGTCAATATTTGGTGCCGGGCGTGGAGCACCCTATGACCAAAAGGGATACCTGATGCAATTATTTTCTAAACGCGATTATATTTGAAATTTTGTTCAAAAAAGGTTAAATTTTAAAAAATCCACGTGCATCTGCTAGCCATCCCTCCCAGGATCCTATGTGACACATTTATTGTACATGGTTTGTATCTCGATATTTTTATTAAAATGATTTGGCAATTTGTAATTTTTGTTTCGAAAATTTGGCATATATCTCAATTTACACCACTTTGTTCAATAAATTGCACTGAACACATCATTGTAAATATCGTAGTAAGGTGGCGTAAATATAGCTAGAGGACAGTGTAAATGCATGAAAAAAATCAGTTGATGGGAGGAGCTAAATCAACTGGTTGATAGATAGACATAGACACTCCCAAACCATTGCATGAACTGCAACTTTTAATTGCAAAAATAATAGTATAGAAAGGTAACACGAGAAATACCTTGATAGGTGTTGACTGACGGCCGGTGGGCCATGGGGCCAAGGCCCATAGACAGGCGCCACGCAAGCCAGAGGGCCATGGGGAGTCCGAGTTCGAGACAAGGTCCATATATGCAACTATATATACTGCAGGATCGAGCCACCAGGCCCCTGATCAGTACGACGGTGGGCATCAATCGTGATCAGAAAACACCTGTCGTCGTGACGGCGGCAAAGGAGGAGGGCAAGCCTGAGCCTGTGGTGATGGCCGGCGGCGGCGGAGGCGAGATCTGCGACGCCGAGGCTGTGGTGAGGAACAAGGTGGCGGCCGGGGAAGCCGTGGTTACGGAGGAGGACTTGCTCGATTCAATCTTCCTGACCAAGAGGCCGGCGGGGATCGAGGGCAAGGCCGCCCGGCGGGGGCCACCATCACCAAGGAGATGGTGCCCGTCTCCGTCATGGACAAGCTCAAGTCGAGACGCCTTCTCAAGAGGCTGCCCCCTTTCATCAACAGTACTGTCTACGACAGGTTCCCCAGGCAGCGCGACATCATTCTGGCTGCTATTGCTCGCCAGAACTATCTGGTTGACCTGCATGAGGATGTTCTGAGGCAGGACGCGGAGAAGGGCTTCGCCGAGGTCGGCGTCGACTTCACCGACGGTGTCAAGAGGATCTTTATCCTTCCCCGGCCAGCCCCACAACCCTCAACTTGAGCTATTGTTTGTTAGCGGTTTTGCTTTCTTGTTTGCTGCTGAGTTAAAAAACGCTATTGTTTGTTAGCGGTTTCGCTTTCTTGTTTCCTCGCTGAGTTATTCTAGTACATAATATAGTTAT